>CABHPQ010170008.1:4937-47417 GCA_902168405.1 Peromyscus aztecus
CCTCAGACTTGTAATCCTCTGGCTCCAGCCTTCAGGGGTGGGCTTACAAGTATGTACTACCATGCCTGTTCATGGTAAGTAAACTGTGTGTGTGTTGTGTTTAATCTCAAATGACTTAGCTTTAATTACTGGAAGCAAACTTTATGCAGAGCTTTCAATAATAAGAGTTATATGGCTGGACAGCGGTTGTGCACGCCTTTCAAACCAGCACTTGGGAGGCAGAGACAGGCGGAACTCTATGAGTTTGAGGCCAACCTGGTCTACAGAGCGAGTTCCAGGACAGAGTTATATGTCAGTGTCCTCTGCAAACTGAGACTTCCTTTCAACCTGGTCCTTTTCTAACAAAGATATCTGCAGTCCTCCTGAATACAGCTCAGGAAAAGGAGACTGTAGGTTGTGTGTGTTGAAGTCAACTAACCTACCACCCACTCTGGCCAGCATTTGGAATACTGCTTTACAAGCTTGTCTCTGGTCATCGTCCTTCTTTTTGTGGCCTGAGATGCTGTCATCAAGAAATGCACGTATCCCTGCAGTACTTACCTGTTCAATACAGATCCCCTGCTGACACACTTTCTATGTCCCAAAACACTCTTCCTCGAGTGGTAGAGCACTGCAGCCCTAGCACTGGAAAGGGGGAGGCAGGAGGATCAAGGCATCCCTGGCTACAGAGTGAAAGGTTGTGGCCAGCCTGAATTACATGAGGTTGGCCTAAAACAAAACAAAACAGACAAACACCAAACCAAAACAACCACAAAACCGAACTATATTTCAGACCAAGCTTCCTCAAAGCAAATGGGACTTTTCTACATGTAGAGAGGCACTTAAAAAATAGCAGCAATCCCTCTGACCAAAGAAGGAATCAACTTCTCAGAGTCTGTGAGACCCTGGACAGGCAGAGGTGTTGGTGATGGTGTTGAAGAGCTGGAACTAGTCCCTGGCTATCAGCCTAAGCTCAAGTGTTCTCATCTACAACGTGAGGGTGTTAATGTCTTCTCACAAACAACTTTGTTCCCTTTTTTGAAGGTTTCTAAGACTATGAGTGGGTTCTATTTCTAAATAAAAGCTAGATCACAATCTGACAGCCCTCCAGGGACTCCAGAAAGAAGTTCCTCCTTAAATCTCTGCCCCAGAGTTTTCTTGGGTTAGGTCCAGTGTGACTAGCGAGTGCATGATACTAACCAGCCAGGAACAGAATCTGGGGATGGCAGCTGTCAGGACAATGTAGCTGGTTTCTGGGGTAACAGTGCCACCTGTAGGAAGACCAAAGACATGCCAGTTATGCCTAGCCACCTTAGTCCACCTTGCAGGCCTACTCTTCAACTCCTCAGAAGCAAGGGCTCCTGTTAGCATAGAGTCTGGTGGCCCTACCCCCAACGGAGCTACTTCATCTGAGGACAGGGAGACTAACAAGATGATTGTGAAAGGCTGCTGAGTATCCTCAGAATGCAGTGAGTGTAAATGAGTAATCATGAATTAGTCCTTTCTACTTTTAATTTTTATCAAAAAGTACAGGTATTACATATACCCAGTAAAGTTACATCTACCATTACCAGGTTGCTAGCAAAGCTGGAAGGCAAGAGCCATCTGAACACTTTGACATGACACAGAGCTATGGGATTTGGAGTTTGCCCTGCAGGGTTTTGATCCTGCTTTGGTCCAGTACTTCCTCACTGTGCCCTGATTCCTCCTTTATGGAATGGTAATGTATATTCTGTGCTACTCTATGTTGGAAGTATGTAATTTGCTTTTTGATTTTATAGGACCTTACAATTAAAGAGATTTCCTTGAGCCGGGCCGTGGTGGCACACACCTTTAACCCCAGCATTCAGGAGTCAGAGCCAGGTGGATCTGTGAGTTCGAGGCCAGCCTGGTCTACAGAGTGAGAGCCAGGACAGGCACCCAAACTACAGAGAAATCCTGTCTCAAACCCCTCCCCCCAAAAAAAGCTGGGCGGTGGTGGTGTGCTGTGGGATGGTCTGTATGTCAAATTGCTCTGATTGGTCAATAAATAAAACACTGATTGGCCAGTGGCCAGGCAGGAAGTATAGGCGGGACTAACAGAGAGGAGAATTGAGAGAATTCTGGGAAGTGGAAGGCGGAGGAGAGAGCTTGCCAGCCGCCACCATGACAAGCAGCATGTGAAGATGCCGGTGAGCCACGTGGCAAGGTATAGATTTATAGAAATGGATTAATTTAAGATATAAGAACAGTTAGTAAGAAGCCTGCCACGGCCATACAGTTTGTAAGCAATGTAAGTCTCTGTGTTTACTTGGTTGGGTCTGAGCAGCTGTGGGACTGGCGGGTGACAGAGATTTGTCCTGATTGTAGACCAGGCAGGAAAACTCTAGCTACAGTGGCGCACGCCTTTAACCCCAGCACTTGGGAGGCAGTGGCAGGCGGATCTTTATGAGTTCAAGGCCAGTCTGGTCTCCAAAGCGAGTTCCAGGAAAGGCGCAAAGCTACACAGAGAAACCCTGTCTCGAAAAACCAAGAAGGGGGGGGGAAGGAAGGAAGGGAGGGAGGGAGAGAGAGAGAGAGAGAGAGAGAGAGAGAGAGAGAGAAGGGGGGAGATTTCCTTGAGTCTGAGAAGAGACTTTGAAATTGGACTTTTAAGTAGTGTCGAAACTGAAAGACTACGGGAGTTTTGGAGTTGAACTGAATGCATTTTGATATGGCCAAAAGTCCATGGGGGCCAGGGAGCAAAATGCTGTGGCTTGAGAATAGCCCCCACAGGCTCATGTTTGAATACTTGGCCCCTAGTTGGTGGAACTGTTTGGGAAGGTTTAGAAGGCATGGCCTTGTTGGAGGGGATGTGTCACAGGGGAGGGCTTGGAGGCTTCAAAAGCCTCCCACCATTCCCAGAGTGCTCTCTGCCTTCTGCTTTTGGCTCTAGGCTGTCCCTGCTGCCATGCCTTTGCTTTGTCATCATGGACGTTCTCTCTCTGAAACCCTAAGCCCAATTCAGCTCTTTCTTTTCTAAGCTGCCTTGGTCGTGGTGTTTTGTCACAGCAACAGAACAGTGGCTGAGACAGCAGGACAATTTTACTGAGAAGGATGAGGTGGACTGCCCTCTCGTTGGAGCACTGAGCAGGAGTTAAACTCTGAAAAATCTGCTCAAGTCCTGTTTCATGGTAATGATAAGTTTGTGCTTTTTTGTTGTTGTTGTCCTTTGATATTTTGAGACAAGGTCGTAACTGTGTACTCCTAGCTCTTCTAGAACCTGTTATGTAGATCAAGCTGGCTCTGAACTTGTGGTAGTGATCCTCCATCCTCTGCCCCCAACTTCTGGGATTATAGACACACCCTCTACTCACCACCACAAATAAGTTAAGTTCCTATTGTAAGCATTTCTTATGTTTCACTTTCTTGTAAACAAGCAAAGCTGGTACAGGATGGGGCTATTTGGCAGTTTGGGACTCCCTGTTGCTGCTCTGGCTGCTGTGAACAGAAGGACTGCAAGTCAAAGGGCCAGCCAGATGACACGTATGCTAACTGTTCTGAACAATCCACTAATTCCTTAAGAAAACTACACAGAGCGTATTGCTCTGGCTCCTGAAGGTGCAGCCTCAGCAAGAACTATTTTAGTTTGTACCAGACTTTGCTATTACAAACCTTGGAAAACTCTAGACAACCCACCAACCATTTCTACTGAGGTCAGGGGTTGGGGCACTCCCCTGATGGCCTGGCAGAGTGACTGTTGTGACTGGTACTGAAGAGACAATGGTGTGGTTAGGAAAACACACCTTCATTTATATGCAGATCACTGTGACTGGTGCAAGCCCCCCTTTCTGGCTATATAATACACCTGCTGAACTGGTTGGTAGATACCCTCCCCTGCTGACCCCCTGGTACTGTAGTATTAAAGTCCAACATGAGGCTCTTCTCAAGTGGTCTTTTCTTGTCTACTTTTAGTGGCGCTGGCTGACCCAGCAGCACGCAGAAGGAAGCAGTCGAGACTTAAGAGTGACAATGACAGCAGAGGCAGCGAAGTAGCAGCAATGCTGCACAGTCACAGCAATGCTGCACAGTCACGGCCATGCTGCACAGTCACGGCAATGCTGCACAGTCACAGCCATGCTGCACAGTCACGGCCATGCTGCAGTCACAGCCATGCTGCACAGTCACAGCCATGCTGCACAGTCACAGCCATGCTGCACAGTCACGGCCATGCTGCACAGTCACGGCCATGCTGCACAGTCACGGCCATGCTGCACAGTCACAGCCATGCTGCACAGTCACGGCAATGTGCACATGCAGCGAGCGGCTCTACAATGAAGAAGATGAACGGTTTGACAGTGCAGTGAGAAGAAGATGGACAGCAGAATTAGGGAGAAGGTGGAAAGCTGGGGCTAAAGGATAAAGAAAACTGCAGGTCCTGATAACTGGAAAAGTTCCAGAGAGCTGGCAAGCGTTAGGGCTAAAGTCTCAGACACCCCAGGCTTGGGAGCTGTGACAATGGCAACTGTCACAGCAGAGGAATTCTGACCCCTTGGCCCACCAGGTGCTCTACCACTGCTGCAAGGGGCTAAGAAACCCCAATTTTCTAAGTCTACCTAGGAGACGACACTTGTAGAGTGCAGGGTCCTACTTTCCTGGCTTCTGAAATTGTTGCTCACACTTGGGAGAACTGGAGTTCTGCTACCCAAGGCCTGTAATGAGGGCTCTACCACTAGAGAAGGCCTTTGGGGCTGGGGCTGCGGCTGCCGCCATCAAACACTAAGATTTACAAAAGCTGCCAAAGCACTTGATGGACTCTTACACAACCATGACTTCTGTTAAGGCAGAACAAAATGACCACAGCTGGATAACTGGTGATAGCACCAGCACCATGCTTTATCATCCTTTATAGTTCTTCCTTTTGACCAACATAAGGAGTAATAAGTGGTATCTAATTTT
Source organism: Peromyscus aztecus (assembly GCA_902168405.1). Taxonomy (NCBI): domain Eukaryota; kingdom Metazoa; phylum Chordata; class Mammalia; order Rodentia; family Cricetidae; genus Peromyscus; species Peromyscus aztecus. Next base: position 9,834 of record CABHPQ010170008.1, read on the forward strand.
TACCTTATAAATTGTTTCCTCTTGACCACTATTCAGGCTTCATATCTTCATACATGTGAATCAATCTGCCTTATTTTTTGTTTTCTATTTTTGCGAATAGTCTGTATTTTTTGCCCATGCAACTACTGAATAGCATATTTTTTCTTAATAATTTATAAGTAATATTCACTAATTAGAATATATATCATTTGCTTTTGTAAGTAGTTTAACATATCCATCAGTTTATGTCATTTTTGGCTTAATTTATGGTTTATTTTATAAAACCTTTTTCAAGGTTCGCTTTCCAGACACCACACACACTTACCCTTTTCTTTAACCAGGATCCGAGATGTCAAAAATGACTCTGAGAAGACCACAGATCCTAAGCATCCTCCTCCTCCTCCCAGCAAGTCGGGAATGTCATAGACAGTCATACAAGCCTGTGTCAGGGAGAAGCAGGGCCAGAGCCATTATCAGCCTGGCGTTTCAGAAGGAGAGTCACAGAAACAGACCAACTACTGCTGTACGGCGCGTGGCAAACATACTGACAGATCTAAGGATCTGTGCTGAAGACACTTGGAACTGAGAACACCTTCAGGCTTTCCACCAGGTGATCTTTGACTTGAGACCTGCACAGGCTGGAAGGACAGTACCTTTATGTTCTTATAAATTCCCTCAAATTGTTGTCCTCCTAAGAAACAACACGGTCTTCCTTCTTTTCTTTTTTAAACTTAATGTTTTTTATGTGTCTGCTGTGTGTGTGCAGGTACCTACAGGAGCCAGAAGAGGGTGTCGGATCCCCCGGAACTGGAGTTACAGAGAGTCGTGAACTGAATCTGGGTCCTCTGCAAGAGCAGTCAGTGCTCTTAACTGGTGAGCCATCTCTCCAGCCCCACAGTCTTCTTTCTTTCTTTCCTTTTTTTGTTTTGTTTTTGTTTTTGCTTTTGTTTTTCGAGACAGGGTTTCTCTGTGTAGTTTTGGTGCCTGTCCTGGAACTCGCTATGTAGCCGAGGCTGTCCTCGAACTCACAGAAATCCGCCTGCCTCTGCCTCCCGAGTGCTGGGATTAAAGGTGTGCAACACCACAGCCTGGCTTTTTTTTTTTTTAAGATTTATTTATTTCTGTATATGAATGTTCTATTTGCACATATGCCTGCATAATAAGAAGAGGGCATCCAATCTCATTGTAGATGGTTGTGAGCCACCAAGGGTTGCTGGGAATTTAACTCAGGTCATCTGGAAGAGTAGACAGTGCTCTTAACCACTGAGCCATCTCTTCATTCTTAATAATGACTGGCTACAGCCTATAGAGTCAGAGGTGTTTCTCCCAGGCTTTGGAACTCCCATTCACTTCATACTCTCATAGCATCACACTTTCAACAAGTCCTGTGGTTTAGGCTTCAGTTCTCGCTCAGTGAGGCAGGAAAGGTGCTGGTGAAGGTATTCATTACGTTGGTATACACGTCTGTCTCCATGGGTATTTATGAGTGCAGCACATAGCTGCAAATGATCATTCCAACACAGCAGAGCCTCCTGCCCTCTTAGCCATGACTGTACTCACTATGATTTCAGTTAGGCACGGCCAACAGTGGAGGAAAAGTATGAAATGGTCAACTCTAGAAATACGCAATGCATGGATTTTAAACTGTATTCCATTCTGGACAGAATGATTACATTTGATGCTGCCTCACTCCACCTTGCTCAGGATATGAATCATCCCTTTGTCCACAGCACTCACAGTGCATACACTACTTATCTGTTAGCCCACAGCCATCTGAGTTATCAGACTGACTTGTCACAGTGTCATAATGTTCATAGTCAAGTAGGTCTTTTGTTTTTGGCAGAGTTAAAAAAAATTTTTAACACAGATTGAAGCATGAGGGTTAAAAGGGAAAGAGAGGCACTCAGAAAGAAAAGTCAGACACATAGGCAGATCTCTGTGAGTTCAAGGCCAGCCTGGTCTACTTAGTAAGTTCTAGGCCAGCCAGTAGTAGATAATGGGTTTCTCTAGAGTTGCCGATTCTAATTTACTTAAAAATTAACCCTGCACTGGTTGTGGTGGTCCATGACTTTAATTCCTGCACTGGGGAGTCAAAGACATGATGATCTCCATGAGTTCAAGGCCGACTTGGTCTACAGTTAGTTCCTCACTATGTCCTGATTCCTCCCTTTGAGAATAATAATAATGTATATTATGTGCCATTGTATGTTAGAAGTATGTGTGGTGGTTTGAAAGAAAATGGCTCCCAAAGGGACTGGCACTATTGGGAGGTGTGGCTTTGTTGGAGTAGGTATGGTCCCGTTGGAGGAAGTGTGTCACTGTGAAGGCAGGGTTTGAGGTCTCCTATATGCTCAAAATACCACCCAGTGTCTCAGACCACTTTCTGTTGCCTGCAAGCTGTGGGGGGCCTTTCTCGGGTTCCTCGTGGCTTTGCCCAGCAGATCCACATAGAGGATGATTAGGACCACGGGCCTGAGTGCAGGTGTCTGAGATGGTCTGCACTTGGCTGTGCTGGGGGAGGAGGTCATTTGCTCCACCCCCTTGGCGTCTCTATAAAAACCCTGGGGCAGAGACAGTCGGGCCCGTAGGAAAAGGTTCCAGGCCCTCTCGAGGCTATCCTTTATTTTCTATCTGTTTATCTCCGCGATATTCTCCGCAATAAATCCTTCTATCTAATATTTTCTGCTGCTTACAGTCAAGAAAACTCTGGGAAGCTGTGGGGGTGGTGGGTAAACGCCTCACAGAATGGCGCCTGAACAGGGACTAAAGAAAAAAGGGGGACTAAAGAAGAAAGGGGAAAAAGAAAAAGGGGGGACTAAAGACATAAAAGGGGGGACTAAGACAAATGAACAGGGACTAAAGACAAAGTAATAGGGACTAAAGATAAAGGAAAATAATAGTTTTATTACAGAGTTTTTGGCGAAAGTGTGGGTCAGCCCTGCCAGTGGAAAGGCATGCCGGTGTTATGGAAAATATATATTTTATATATATATATATATATATTGAGGGGCAGGGGTTTTATCCTCGAGAGAAAAGGAAAGCGGACTGTAAGGATGTCCGATGCTGCAGCGTAATTCTCTTCTGTCACAATTTTCTATCTTCTATCCCTTTCTCAATTTCTATCTGTGAAAAATAAGTATAAGGCATAGGGTAATAATATAGTGTAGGAAAAACTTAGAAGTGTAAGATTGTGTAGGAAAAAAAACTTAAGTAAGGCAACTAGACAGAAAAACTCTTCAATTTTCTAACTTTGGGGGCTTTGAATGCAAACTGGGGGAAAAATCTTTCTTTGGGCTTTACTGGTAGTAAAAAAGCTCTTTGAGCTAATGGGGAAGAAAAAAGTTTCCTATGGAAGCTTTTGACCTGGGGACAGCTGAAATGCTAAATCCAAGAGGCAGGAGAAAGTGATTTCTCCCTGAGGCAATAATGCAGGTGTAAAAAGCCAAAAAGTTTAAAGTTGGGAAGTTTTGGGAAAAGTTGGTCTTTCTCCTGGGGGGGAAAAAGTCTTTCTCTTACACTATAAAGCTTTTCTTGGAAAATTTGGGGGGGAAATCTCTCTAAAAAGCTTTAATCTTTCTCAAAAGCGCTCTTAAAAAACTTAAAAACTAAAGCTTTTCAGAACTCTCTCAGAAGGAAAAAAATTAGAATCACCTGAAGATATTAGTATGGGGACCACCTGTAATCAGCTCTAAGGGAAAACAACAAATTTAAGACAGCAAAACCTAAGTTCTCTTTCAAGCTTTAAAAATCCTCCCTGCAATACAGGAGGCAGGGACAAGTTCCTAAAAACCTCTAAGCTCTGTCTCTTCAAGCTAGTAAAAGGCAGTGGGTCAGAGTACCCTGAGGGAAAGGCTTGGGAGAGTGTGGGTAAAGAGCTACAGAGCCCAAAAGGACAGGAAACTTTGCCTGAGAAAAGCAAAAGAGCCAAGCTTTTCAGTTACAGCCAGCTGAGGCATCAAGGGTTTTGTTTGAGTGAGCGTTTCAGAATGAAAAGGTGCTCCTAATTGTCCTAATGGAAAGATCCCCTGAAGCAATGTAAACTGTTAGCATTGTATCCTCTCTTCTGACCAAAAACCCAGAGGCGACTGGCCAGCGTCTCTGAGTTGGAGTGCATTTCGGGGATACTAGGGATCCTGCAGTGGTAAACTTCCTGGAGCGCACAGCTGAGGCAGGAAGGTGCAGGACCCAGGGGAAGATTGCCAATGAACAACCAAAGCTAAAGCCAGTGGGAACAGCACAGTTGCCTACTTTCCTACAAGTCCTGGGTTGATAGGTCCACAGCGGCAAAAAGAAATCTGAGAAAAGCCTTCCTATCAGAGTAAGGACCTTTCTGGGAAAACAGTAAAGCTGACCTGTGTCTGAAGCAGTTGTGCTGCTGAATCAGACCGCTGTCTGGGGAAAGAGCCCAGCCAGGGCAGAACAGAACTATCCAGGAGTAAAGCTTTGTTTTCCATCAGAGAAAGCACCTCTTTGAGAAAAGCTTTGTTTAAACTGACTCCTGGTGAGATAAGGGAGTGTAGCACTGAGGGGTGACTGCCTCTGGCATAAGCTCTGTCCTTGAGCACTCAGACAAGCAAACTCAACCCACTGGGGGACTGGGCCAGGTGAAGGCCTGATGAGGCAAAACACCTGTGCTAATGCGAGTTTAGAAATGGCAAAAACCTCCCTTGTTAAATCTTCAGTCTGTATGCAAACCACACAGACCCTGAAAACAGAAACGGACAAAAAGCCCCTACCTTCAGTAGCAGGGAAAGCCGCCACTGTAGTGTTGGAAATGTTTCTGGGGTAGAGGGGATAAACTGAGACCAAACTGGGAACTGTCTGGGAGAAAGACTCTGAAGAAACAGAAGGGACAGAATCCTCCCCAGAAAATATATGACCTGAAAAAGCTGCTAGAATTTGAGGCAGATTTGGGGGGAGAAAAAAAGCCCCTACCTCCAAAGGCAGCTAGCAGAGGTACAGAGCTGCAGACAGATACCTGAAGCTCTGCATCTGGGGGGAGAGGAACAAGCAAAATGAGAATAAGATCAGTGGGAGAAAATCTCTCTGAAAGAGCTATGGAAAAGCTGTTGTAAATGATCTTGTTTTTCACTGGCTAAGGCAAACACAAGCCCCAAGGAAAGTTGCTATCAGAAATTGTCCACCTCAATGCGCGCTAACGAGGCAGGTGCAGTTCTGATTTGGGGGCCAGTGTCTGATGAAGGAGAGAGACCTGCGGAAGCCAGCTGAGGAGAAAATAGTAATCTCCCAATGTGCCATAACTGAAAATGTAAAATGCTTGTTCAAATCTCCCGTTGCAAAAGCAAAAAACTTTGTTCAAACCTCCCGGGCAAGACTTTGTAAGCAAGTCTGGTAAAAGAGAACCAGTTGACTCTCAGACCCAAAAAGAACTATGGGAAATGACTGATATAAGGGAAATGATATAAGAGACTGATATAAGGGACTGATATTATTATGGACTGATATAAGGGAAATACATTCTGGGAAAGGTAATTTTTCCGCTAAAGATGGCGACATTGCCCTGAAACACTTTTGTCAGCTCGAAAATACATTCACGGTAAACTTAAAATACAGCCTTTAAAAGAATAAGGAGGAAAATCGTCTAAGAGTTTAAGTGTCAGTTCCAATGAAAAATTAAAAGGATACGGAACTAGGTGCTTCGCGGTTTGGGGCGCCATTGGTAAAATGCCTTATTTACCCTAATATCTGTGCAAAGTTTTTACGGTAATTGGATGACAAAAGCTACCTATAAGAGCAAACAAGCCACTTTAAAATCTTTAAAACAAGGGAAAGCGGTTTATACGCTGAACGTTTGTCTGAATTGAGGCATTTATAGGAGAACTACTATGAATTTGGGTAAAGAGACAGCCTCTAGTTAAAAACCGTTTACCACTGACAGTGCAAAACTCTGCCAGTTCGGAAAGGCTGAGAGAACTCGGCAACTTTGGAGTGTGGCTTCGTCCTGAGAATGTTACAGTCCCCTAGCAACAAGTAACACAATTCTATAACAACAACACTCACTAAATCCCAGTGCTTTATAGCAAAGCTGACTATAAACTCTAAACTTTAGAAATGACGTACGTACTTCCTGTCTAGTTAAGAAAATCTTTCTAATAGAGATAGTGGTGATAATTAAGAGTAAGAAGTAGAAAAAGATGAAAATAAGATAAAATTGTTTTGTTAGATCTGTGTTAAGAAATCTTTAGGTGCTTGCTAAGTTAAATATATGCTAATTGTAGCCCTATATAAGTTTGTAAAATAGATCTATAGAGTTATAAGCTTGCAAGAAGTATCTAAGGTAGTCTTAAGACATGTAGTAATAAGCTTGTAAGATACTAGTTGTATATGTAAGTTTAAATAAGAAATAAGATAAGAAATAAGATCTAACGTAGTCCTAAGACATGTAGTAACAAGGTTATAAGATGCTAGCTGTAAATGTAAGTTTAAATAAGAATAAGATAGAATGATATAAAAAGTAATAAATATATTTGCTAAAGTACTTCTATAGTTAAGGAGTCTAAATAAGTAGATGTTAATACGTTATATGTGGGTTTGTAAAATGTAAATGTTGAATGTGAGTAAATGCTTTGCAAGGCAAAAGATTTTTGGGAGTTTGTAAAGTGTAAATGTTAAGTGTGAGTCTATTAATGTATATGGTGAAAGAACCTAAGATACAGAAGTTAGTGCCCTAGCAGACTGCAAAGCAGGCAGTCTGAGCAGTTTTCAAGAGTTCTAGAAGCCACTAAGAAGCTAAGAATGGCGGACGCCAGAACCAACACAAGGCATCCGCAGCTGAGATTCGTGGAAAATCGACGCAACACAGAAAAATCTGAGCTAACATCAAAAACAGTACCGTTTAGAATACTACTGTACCTAGAAAGGTCTCTGTCTGTGAGAACAAAAGTTGCAGAGATGCTTGTTTGAACTAAAATTATTAACTGCAAAAAGTTTTGCATGTAAAACGTCTCTTCATATTTGGAAGTGAAAGCCTGATACCAAAATTTACTTTTTTGAACTTTTTGAACTTAAAATGAGGTAAAACTACAGAAAGATTTTGGTTATGGATTTCTTCATATTTTATCATTTGAATTTTGGGACTTAAGAAATGAAATGAACAATAGAGATTTAATTGCAATGGGACAATTTCGAGTTTACTTATAATAATGACCTAGGAACTGTTTGCTGGAATTGGGTTAAAAATGGAACTGTTTAAATGAAGAAATTTATTTCTACCTAGAACCAAGATGCAGTTTTGTGTATGCATATATGCTTAACTGGTGATTCAAGAATTTTGTGGAACTGTTTATGTAAAAATGGAATTATGGAACTGGTTTTGTGTTACAAACGGAACTGTTTAAATGGAAAAGTTTGGGTTTTTTTCTAACTAGGTTTGGGACTTTGTTTAAAAAATTATAAAGAAAAGGAGGAGTTACGAGATTGAATTATGTTTGCAGAAACCTATTGCTATTAATGCACTCTGGTTTTGTGGAGTTAAGGAAATATTTAAGTTTGTGAATACATCGAAGTTTTTCCTATGTTCTGTTAGCAAGAAAATTCAAATGATTAAGAGTTAAAGTTGTAAAGCGGAGAAAATTGTTAACTATATATAGCACCATATATGCTAATTCAAATGGTTCTGTTAAGAGTTTGCTTTGAGTTGTAAGATTGAGAGAATTGTGACTATGCATAGCAATATTTATGTTAACCTGTTAATGGCAATGATGAAGCTATGAGATTCTTTAAGTTTGTAGTCGCCTTAAGAGTTTTTGGTTTAGAAAGGGCTTGAGGCAGCCAAGACCGCTGTAGTCACCTTGGACTTAATTCAAAAGAGAAATGCCATCTTTATCATCCTCTACTCCCATACTGGGAGGTGTAACAGCTATGGAGATTGCTGTAAGCCATTAATAGTTTTGTTTTTTTTATATATATAATAAGAAAGGGGGACCTGTGGGGGGCCGTTCTCGGGTTCCTCGTGGCTTTGCCCAGCAGATCCACATAGAAGATGATTAGGACCACGGGCCTGAGTGCAGGTGTCTGAGATGGTCTGCACTTGGCTGTGCTGGGGGAGGAGGTCATTTGCTCCACCCCCTTGGCGTCTCTATAAAAACCCTGGGGCAGAGACAGTCGGGGCCCGTAGGAAAAGGTTCCAGGCCCTCTCGAGCCTATCCTTTATTTTCTATCTGTTTATCTCCGCGATATTCTCCGCAATAAATCCTTCTATCTAATATTTCCTGCTGCTCACACTCAAGAAAACTCTGGGAAGCTGTGGGGGTGGTGGGTAAACGCCCCACAGCAAGCCAAGACGTAGGATACTCCACTACTTCTCCAAAACCACGCCTGCCTGCACACTGCCATGTCCCACCATGACGACAATGGACTAAACCTCTGAAAATGTAAGTAAGCCACTCCAATTAACTCTTCGTAAGAGTTGCGGTGGTCATGGTATCTCTTCACAGCAATAGAAACCCTAACTAAGACAGTATGCAATTTGCTTTATTTTACAGGAGGTTCAATTAAGAGATTGCCTTGGGTCTCAGAAGAGATTCTGGACTTTTAAACAGTCTTGAGACTAAAAGGCTATGGTGATTTTTGAAGCTGAACTAAATTTACATTATGATATGGTTGTGAGACTACATGGACCAGAGAATGGAATGTGGTGGTTTGAATGAGATGTTCCTCATAATCTCAGACATTTGAATACTTGGTCCCCAGTTGGTGATTGTTTGGGGAGGATTAGGAGGTGTGGCCTTGTTGGAAAGTATGTCACTGGGGGTACACTTTGAATTTCGAAAGACTTGTACCATTTCCAGTTAGCTCTTTCTGGTTCCTGTTTGTGGACTGAGATGTGAGCTCTCAGCTGCTGTTCTGTGGCTGCCCTGCTCCCCACCATGATGCTGGTGGGGTGGACTGTTATTCACCCAAACTCTTCCTTCTGTAAGGAGCCTTGCCCATAGAGTTTTGCCACAGCAACAGAAACCCTAACTGAGACACTCACTAAAGTGGACACTTGCTTTTTTGGCTAGGGTGGCTAGCCAGAGAGCTCTTGAGATCTATCTGGCTTCGTGCTCCCAATGCTGGAGTTACAGAGACATGAAGTCATGTCTGGCTTTTTCCACAGGTGTTGGGGATTCCAATTCAGGCCCTCATGCCAGCAGAACAAGCACTCTTAAACACTGGGCCACCATCTTCCAGGCAACTCTTCATTTGTTGATTCTTTAACTACATACCTCCCTTATCTTCCCTTTCTTCCCTCCCTCCCCATTCCTCCTTCACTTCACGACTTAAATATCGATACCTTAATCTATTACGTATGTTTCCACAGCAGCAGCAGCCTGCCTCTGCTGCTAAGGCAGTTACGTCATCACCTGTCGCCAGGTGCCTTTCCACCGCCAGCTATGTCACATGTGCGACATGTGCATCCCTTAAGAGTGCCGCCAGGCCCAGCTTGCTCTCTTTTGCCTCTAACTCCTCTCTTTGCTGTTTCTTTCTTCCTCTTGTCTGTCTGCCTGCCTGCCTGATCTCATGTCCCCACTCCGACATGGCCTTTTCACGCTTTCACTCTCTCTCCCTCCTCCCCCAATAAGCCTCTTGCACTAATTCTGTTGCATGTGTTGTGTCTGCTTAGTGGCATACCTTGGCAGGGCCCATTGAAAGGTACTCACTTCACCTCATCTTTTTATTTATCATTACAATATATGTTTTATTTTCTTCATCCCAGTCTCCAAACCTTATAGGGGGCATGTAGTGGTTTGAAAGAAAATGGTCCCCAAAGGGAGTGGCACTATAAGAGGTGTGGCTTTAAAGTAGGTGTGGCCTTGTTGGAGGAAGTGTGTCACTGTGGAGGTGGGCTTTGAGGTCTCATATGCTCAATCTACACCCAGTGTGGGACACAGTTCACTTTCTGCTGCCTGCAGATCAAGATGTAGAACTCTCAGCTCCTTCTCCAGCACCATGTCTGTCTGCATTTGGCCTTTGCTCCCACCATGAAGATAATGGCCTGAACCTCTGAAACTGTAAGCCACCCCAATTAAATGTTTTCTTTATAAGAGTTGCTGTGGTCATAGTGTTGCTTCACAGCAACAGAAACCCTAAGACAGAAGTTAGTACTAGGGACTGGGGAGTTGCTGTGATAGTCTTGATCATACTTTTGTTTGAAGGAACATGGACCTTGGGACTGTGGATTAGAAAAGCAGTTAAGGGCCATACTAGTAGGTACATGGAAGACAGTGGTGCTGAGTGTGATTTGAACTGTGGGGCCTGGGTCAAGAGTTTCAGAGAAGAATTTTAGTATGTTGCCTGGAGATTGTTCTTGTGATATTTTGGTGAAGAATGTGGCTGCTTTTTGCCCTTGTGGGAAGTGTCTGCCTGAGGCTAAAGTGAAGAGTTTTGGATTAATTCCATTCTCAGAAATCTCAAAACAGCCTAGTATAGACTCTGTTGTGTGGTTACTAGTATTTACGCTAATGAAGATCTATAATGAAAAGGAGCAAGCTGAACAAGAAAAAATATTTGAGGAGAAAAGGAGCACCAGAAAGTGGAATGGAGCTAAGTACTGTATTCAAGGAAATAAAAGAGATTAAGAGAGGTAAATGGATGGAACTAGAAAATATCATCCTGAGTGAGGTAACCCAAACCCAGAAGGACAAACATGGTATGTACTCACTCATAAGTGGATACTAGATATAAAGCAAAGAGCAATCAGACTGCAACCCACAGAACCAGAGAGGCTATATAGCAGGGGGGACCCTAGGATGACTGTGGCTTATAATAAGTTTTGGTTTTACTCAATTACTGGGCAAGCCTCAATGAAACATTTCACTATCACTATTAGGATAAGAATTTATACTGTATCAAGCTGATAATAGATAAATAAATAAATAAATAAATAAAAATGAAAACAAATTTACGTGTGTGTGTGTGTGTGTGTGTGTGTGTGTGTGTGTGTGTGTGTGTAATGAACATGCTGGGAAGGAAATTAGGAAAAGTATCTCTCGTAATAGCTTTAAAAAAGAAAGACCCTGCCAGGTGGTGGTGGCACACGCCTTTAATCCCAGCACTCAGGAGGCAGCAGAGGCAGGTGGATCTCTGGGAGTTTGAGGCCAGCCTGGTCTACAGAGTGAGTTCCAGGAAAGGCACAAAACTTCACAGAGAAACCCTCTCAAACAAAACAAAACAAAACAAAAAAACAACAAAAAACAAAAACAAACAACAAAAAAAAACAAAAAAAACCACAGTAAGATGCTGAAAAAAGAAACAGAGACTAGCTGACTAGATGATGGGAAGACCTGTGCAAATACTACTAAAAATAACTACAGATTCAAAGAACTCGCCATCAAAACTCTGATGACAGGCCTGTGGATTCAGCTCAGTGGTAAATGCTTGCCTAGCAAGCACAAGGCCCTGAGGTCAGTCTCTGGTGACAGGAAGAAAAATTACAATGACATTCTTTTTTGTTTTTCGAGACAGGGTTTCTCTGTGTAGCCCAGGCTGTCCTGGAACTCACAGAGAGCTGCCTGCCTCTGCCTGAGCCACCATTGCCTGGCAACAATGACATTCTTCACAAAACTAGAAAAACTAGGACAGAGCAATGGCCGGTGTTTTAGTTTGGTTTCTGTTGCTACGAAAACACCAAGACCAAAGCAACTTAGGAAGGAAGGGTTGATTTGGCTTATAGGTCAGTCCACCATCAAGAAAAGCCAGTGCAGGAACTGATGCGGGGAACATGGAGGAACGCTGCTTATGGCTTACCTTCCCTGACTTGCTCAGCCTGCTTTCTTTTTTTTTTTTTTTTTAAGATTTATTTATTATGTATACAGTGTTCTGTCTGCATGTATGCCTGCAGGGCAGAACTCATTACAGATGGTTGTGAGCCACCATGTGGTTGCTGAGAATTGAACCCAGGACCTTTGGAAGAACAGCCAGTGCTCTTAACCGCTGAGCCATCTCTCCAGCCCACAGCCTGCTTTCTTACACAATCGAGGACCACCTGCCTAAGGCTGGTACCACCCACAGAGGGCTAGGCTTCTTCTCCATCAATTATCAACGTCCCAGACATGTCCACAAGCCAATCTGATGGAGGCAATTCCTCAATTGAAGGTCCCTCTTCCCAGGGACCTCTAGTTGGTGTCAAGTTGACAAAAACAAACCAATACACTGCCAGCGTGAGGAGCTGTGTTCAAATTCCCAGCACCCACATAAAAAGCAAGTGCTGGCGCAGGCATAGAGAGAGGAGCAGAGCCAGGGCCTGCTGACCCCAGCCTAGAACCAGGTTTCTGAGACCCTGTCTCAAAAGAACCAAGTAAACAGCAGTAGAGCAGGGCATATAATGTCTTCCTCTGCCCTCTGCACGTACCCTCTTAAAAGGAACTGCTGAATTCTTGATCTTCTTTCTGATTCCATTTGATAAATGCTGGGATTTCAGGCTTGTGCTTGTGTGCCCAGTTCAGGCGGTGCTGGGTCTCAAACTCAGGCCTTGGTACACGTATGCAGGATGGTACAGTACACTGTCCAGGCTGGTCTTTATCTTACAGACTCAAGGAATCCTCTGCCTCAGCCTCCTAAGTAGCTGACATTATAAAGCACCGTGCCTGGCTTTGAATGAATTAAGCAACATAAAAGAATTGATTCTAATTTATTGCGAATCACTTCTTATTGTACCAAGCACCTTAACAAGCACCACACAAAAGTCTAAGAGAAGTCAGAGGTTAGAGGTCAGCAAGGAAATAAGGTGTTATCACCCAAATATCTGGGGCTGGACAGATGGCACAGCAGTTAAGAGCACTGGCTGCTCTTCCGGAGGACCTGAGTTTGATTCCCAGCTTCCACATGGCTGCTCAGGCAGTCTGTAACTCCAATCCCAAGGGATCAACACGCTCTTCTGGCCTCAGTGGGTACTGCATATATGTGGTGCACAGATAGAGGTAGGGCAAAACACTCATCCATACAAAATAAAAACAAAACTAGGATAAAAAAATAAAAAATAAAGCATTTCCAGTGTCTCAAATGATTAAAAAAAAAAAAAAAAAAGATATGGTCTTACTATGTATCCTGGGCTTGCCTGGAATCACTATGTAGACCAGGTTGGCCTCAAACTCACAGAGATTGAATTGTCTCTGTCTCCTAAGTGCTAGGATTAAAGGTGTGCACCATCACATCTGGCAGCATTTCCCAATACACAGTTTAGACTTCTACAAAGGGACCACACACAGTATAAACAGTCATTACTCATAATTTTCAAACTATTCTTGTGTTAAGAACTCTGAAGTGCTTTCCTACTGGGGATGGGGATATCTTTTTATTATTACTTTTTGGGGAGAGAGGATGCATTTGTAACAAGTCATCTGCAGCTACCCCACTCAGCTACAGATGACCACAGCTTTCTGGAATTAAGAAAATGCACATACATACTATAACCTGAATCTTGGTTTTAATCTACCATCTCATGTTCTGTTTGCCAATACTCTTTACATCAGGGTTGCCCTGGAGTGAATAGAGACCTTGGCTTATGGCTGAAAATAGTCTATAAATTCTAACTTCTTCAGGCCATGACACTTTACCCCAATGACCAATATTTCAACATATTTCTATTTTTATTTTATTTATTTTTGTTTTTTCAGGCAGGGTTTCACTATGTACTCCTAGCTGGTCTGGAACTCTTTATGTAGACCAGACTGGCCTCAAACTCACAGAGATCTGCCTGCCTCTGCCTTTGGAGTGCTGGAATTAAAGGCGTGCACTACCACACCTGGCTTGGTTTATTTTTAAATCATTCCATTGCCCCAGCAGAGGATACGGAAAATTCTGCTCTGATTACCTGACTTCATGAGCACAAGGGCACCTGTGGGCTGTTGTCTAATTCCCCTGGTTCCTATGAAGGCAGCCAGTGCAGATCTTATAGTGAAAAGAAGCCCTTGAAAGGCTGGAGAGATGGCTCAGCCATTAGGATAAGTGCTGCTCTTCCAGAAGTCTGTGTTCAGTTCCCAGCACAAACTCCGGGCAGCTCACCACTTCCTGTAACTCCAGCTCCAGAGGGTCCGATGCCCTCTTCTGGTCTCCACTGGTTACCAGCATACACACAAGTAAAAATAAAATCTTAAAAATCAGGGAAAAAAAGGAATCACTGAAAACTTGTTTGTTGTGTTCAGTTCACATTTCCACACAAGGTTCTCAAAATGTCAGCTGCCTGTAGAACTTCTCAGTCATTTACTTGCAACAAATCCTTTGCAGATGACCCTCGATAGCCATTCCAGCTAGCTGACTCTTAAGAGTTCTGCTAACTGCTTACCGTTTTCACAAAGGATAAGCTATCTTCATTATCCAGAGGCACAATTCTAGAAGAAAGAGACAGTAGAGAAACACATTAAAACATTATGGTTTCTGTTTGTTTTAAAACAGGGCCTCATATAGCCCAGGCTGGCTTCAAACTCACTATGCAGCCGAGGAGTGGAGGCAGGAACACAGAAGTTTAGGGCTAGCCTGGGTTATATGAGACCCTTGTCTCAACAAAGAACAAAACAACAAACATTGGGTTACATGTGCATAGAATTAACACTGGAAAGAATAATATCAATACCCAACCCCAGTCTCTTAACTTCCCATGAGACCAAAATTGGGTACAGGGACTCAGACAAGCACAGCAAGTGTAGGTCCAAGTCTGGAATGGCACCCCTCCCAGAGTGGAATGTGCTGAGGCCAGTAACTATAGCAGCTATCAGGTCTCTCTCTCAAATACGGCCGTACGTAGCCCAGGCTAACATTACACTTTTCAGGTATGGGAGGATGACCATGAACTTATGATCTTCTTGCATTTCCTGAGCTATCCCACTGGCCCTCAGGTCTCAAACTCGATCCTCCTGCCTCTACCTCCTGAGCGTTGAGGTTCCAGGCATGTACCACAACTGGACAGCCTCTTCTCTTTGTCCTTACACTTCCTCATGAAAGGAGTCACCATGATTGCACCTACCTTCCCTGGTTATTCACAGCATGAATATGAAAAGCCACCTTGGAGCTGTAGACCAGAAAGGGAACAAAAGAAACTCTTGTCAAACTCTTGTTCAGCACTGGGTCAGAATCCTCTGAAATTCTTGCTTCTTTAGTGTATCTTCCTTCCTAGACTGTCAAGGCCACTCAATCAAGTGATGTCATACCGTCTTATGTTGTTGTTGTTTGTTTTTTAGACAGGGTCTTACTATGTAGCTCTGGCTGTCCTAGAACTCACTATGTAGACCAGACTAGCCTCGAACTCATAGAGATCCTCCTGCCTCTGACTCCCAAGTTCTGGGATTAAAGGCATGCACCACTACAGCTCGAGAATCATCCTTGTTTAGTTATTTTAGATGTCTTCCTCAAGGTCCTATGACATCACCAGGTATGGAACCAGGATCTTATTCCATCCATGGCCCTGCATCTGTGCTGGTTCTCAAGTCTGCCTCAACTCTTGGCTATGCAGACTGACTGGGAATGGTCCTCTCCTGGCCCTGGGCTTCTGTTCTTCACTGTCTACAGACGACTTGAATCTTCATCCTTTTTAGTACTCTTGGGTCAACTTGCCAACCCTGCTCTTTACCGAAGCAGAGCTGTTCAAAGTCCTCTGCTATTAAGCCACAACAGGGTCAAGCCGTCAGAACTGAAGGAGAACTTTCCTGTTTTTCCTCTGGGAGACAAGGGTCTTTCTGAGACAGTCTCACTGTGTAACCTTGGCTGGCCTAGAACCTGCTCTGTAGATCAGGCTGGCCTCAAATGTGCAGTGATGCTCCTGCCTCTGCCTCCTGAGTGCTGAGATTACAGACATGTGCCACCATGCTCAGTCTTGGTTTACTCTTTCTATAAACTTTTTAAAATATTTATTTTATGTATGTATGTGTGTGTATGTGTCTATACTATCTTGTACATGTAGAGGCCAGAGGACAACTTGCAGGAGTTAGTTAGTTCTCTCCACCCACCATGTGGGTTCTGGGAACTGAATTCAGGTAATCAGGATGGCAGTGAGTGATCTTACCTGGTAAGCCATCTTGTCAACCCAAGAAAGTTTTACAATTGCATGTGCTTATATAAGCTTAATTTCATGTCTTAGCAAGAGCTAGTCATTAACACATGAGTTTCCTGTGTCTACTAATTGCTCCCTCTTCCTTCCTCTTCTAAGGGAAGATATGCTAATGTGATGAACTTAGGGGCCTCAGTGAAGCGATCCTGGTGGAGGGAAGCAGTTATGATTTCAGACTGAAGACTAGCCTGCGAGACTTTCTTTTTGCTCAGTGATTTCTCCTTTTGCTTCCTCTAGCTAGGATGGTTCATTCTGACCCCAGAAACTTTACAGGTGGCATGGGCAAGAGCTGGAGGAACAGGAAGAACAGAATGACTGTCAGCCTGTGGTGACAGAGAAGGCCTCACTACCACAGCAACTAAGATTACTTGTCCAATCCCTCTACAAAGTGAGTGCTCTAAAATCAGCTGTGGAAGGCTCCCTACCTCACTTCAGTCAGCACAGCTGGGAAGTAAAAGGAGCTCTCCACTAAGGTCTTAAGGAACAGAGGTTACAAGGGGATTCCTCTATCTCTCCCTTTTCATAGCCAGGACCTCTGGGAAGAGACCTGTAACAAGATGAAGGACTTGTACCAGAGTTCCGTCTCTTCCTTCCACTCAGGGAGCTGTAGCCATACACCAGAGTTCTTCCTATATGTCAGTCAACTAACCTATCTACCAAATGTTCCTTTTTTACTATTCAGGCCCCCAGATGTTAAAAAAAAAACATGGGGCATGCAGTAACACGCAGTAGGGCAGAGCACACCCAGAAGTATTCTTTGTCTTTTTTTTTAAAGATAGGGTTTCTTAGTATTATGTAGCTCTGACTTGCCATGTGGATCAGGCTGGCTCTAACTCACAGAGATCCACCTGCCTCTGCCTCCGAAGTGCTGGGATTAAAGGTGTGAGCCACCATGCCGGGCTAGAAGTATTCTTAAATAAACTTTCCTGTATTGGTCTTTGTATAAAACTGCACACACACACAAAAAATGGTCCTCTTGTGGGATGGAGGGTGGAGTGGACTGAGTTCAAGAAAATTCTGCTATGGACAGAGACAGCACAGAGCTGTAGAGGGGCATGCTGGGAGATGTGATAGGTGAACAAGGAGTCAGACACTCTCACACACACTCTCTCTCTCTTTTGTTCTTTGAGACAGGGTTTCTCTGTGTAGCCCTGGCTATCCTGGAACTCACTCTGTAGACCAGGTTGGCCTTGAACTCACAGAGATCCGCCTGCCTCTGCCTCCTGAGTGCGGGGATTAAGGGTGTGTGACACCATCACCCGGCAGCAAGTCTCTTTTCATTAGTGATTATCTTCATGTGCCTAAATCTCCTGTCCCTTCCATTCTCCCTTTGAGGTTCCCCTGCGTTCACCTCCTTATCTCCAGGACCAGGAACCACAGTTCTATATGAATCTGCCTCACACTCTAGTTTCAAAACCTATGTAGGACTCTTCCTGATACAGCTTTTCCATCCTGATCATGAATGAGTTTCCTTCATCCTATTATTTTACTGCAACATTTCTAAAAGGAGAGAAGGGTGGAATATAAATTATAAGGGACAAGGGGGTCTTCAATTTTTTCTTAATTCTCATAAAAAATACATAAAACATATCAGCTATAGCTTACCGTAGATCTGCTTTGAATGAAACCAATTCAGTGAATACTAGCTCAGATTCCAGAGTATGCTCTGCTACCTCCTTGGCCTGTAAAAGCAGCAACAAAATAATTAGCTTTCAAGCAGCAAAAGTATCTATATCACTGACAGGAAAGGCCCTTCTAAAAGGTGGCCAGTGCCCTTCCCTTCTATGTGACTACTTTGTATACCTCAAAAGATTAAAGTGAAAGCATCAGGTTATGGGGACAGGTGCCTGCTGGACTCACAGGAAACTGTACTTAGGCAGGGCGCACTGGCATCTGATCTGCTGGAGAGATGGAGGCAGCCAGTTAGGCAGCTGGAGTGCTATTCGAGCACTGGCAACATGCTGTCTTGTCCCTTCTCCCCTGGCTCTGGGGAGGGACCAACGCCCCCAGTTTCTGCTAGACATTAAAAATATTCAAATAACTCAAGCTATAGACGATCAGTTAAGGGGGAAAAAACGATGTGAGAACGTATATTGAAGGACATTTCATGGATCTGCAGAGGCTTTCTACTATGCAGCAGCTAAAAGAGCTGAGGAAACCCACATCATTACCAGGATTCAAGTTCAGTAGGAAGGGGATGCCAAGGGGCTGTGACTACAGCTACAGTCCCTCTGAGATCTACACCATACACAACCTTTCCACTGTCAACTGGCTTCCTTCAGGAAAAGTCCTACTGGCTTTGGAAGGCATCAAGCCGTCTCTTCTCATCTTACTGGGTCAGATTTAGGAATCCAACTCAGCAGGGCAGGTTAACCGCAAAACAGCAAGGAAGAAAATGGTCAGAGAGCGAGTATATGCAGGCTTGCCTAAGAAAGGTAAGTCAGATTTTCTAGCCTATATTGAGTTTTAAACACTCAATTAGGAGAAGCAACTACATAGCTCAAAATAAGCTTTACTAGCTTCATTAAAGTTCAGTGGAATAACCTTTTGTTTTTAATTTGACTTCTCAAAGTGTCCTGTCTATTAACCAAATGATGACTTTTCTTTAACACAAACAGGTGTTTATAAAGGCTCAAAGAATAGCAGCAGCATGGCCACAGGCAGCAGCAGCTCAAGTGCCATTGGCTTAACTACCAAGGCCCTAACTCACACAAAAGTGAGTACTGCAAGGCATCCAAAGAACAAAACGGTTAGGGTGATTTACATTAAATAATAACTTCCAAAACAGAAATATGGTACTCAAATTACCTTTGCCAGACTGCAAGTTTTAGCATAACATGCAATGGCAGCCAAAACAGCCTCAATAACAGCAGCATATATCTGGGATAAGAGCCTACTTTAAAAACAAAAAATAATGGTTAATAGAGTATCACAAAGTCTCATACAAAACTGTATGCCTGGGGCAGAAGAGATGGCTCAGTAGTTAAGAGCACTGGCTGCTCTTCCAAGAGGACCAGGGTTCAATTCCCAGCACCAGCACAGCAGCTCACAACTGTCTGTAACTTCAGTTCCAGGGGATCAGATGTCATTTTCTCGACTTCAAAGGCACTGCACACGCATGGCACACAACACAGAAGCAGACAGAACACTTACCCACATAAAATAAATTTTAAAAATATTCTTTAAGAAAAGTTCTATGCCCATAAACAGTGGTCCATAAGGATCTTCTAAAAAAAGATGGGGTTTTGTATGTAAGGCAGGCTTCACACTATCTTCTCGCCTTCCAAACTGCTGGTATTACAGGCATAAAGCACCATGCCTGCCTCCCGAGAAATCAACTTTTTGTTTGTTTTTTTCGAGACAGGGTTTCTTGGTTGTAGCTTTGGTGCCTGTCCTGGATCTCGCTCTGTAGACCAGGCTGGCCTTGAACTCAGAGATCCGCCTGGTCCTGCCTCCTGAGTGCTGGGATTAAAGGCGTGCACCACCACCGCCTGGTGAGAAATCAACTTTTAATAATGGTTTTAAATAAACCAAGAAGAGTTTCAAAATGAAACTAACTGAAAAATGGAATTCTAAACTCATGTCAAAAGAGACTCTCAACTTTAACTCATAGCTCCTTAAACCAGGTGCTGGGAATTGAACCTGGGTCCTCTGGAAGAACAGTCAGTGCTCTTAACCTCTAAACTATCTCTCCAGACTCTGTTTTTGTTTTCATTTTGTCAGGGTCTTACTATATAGCCCTGACTGGTATAGAATTCACAATGCAGACCAGGTTGGCCTCAAACTTGCGGGATCTTCCTGACCCCATGTCCAAAGTGCTGAGATTATAGGTGTGCTACAACGTCCAGCTTCTGGGTTATTAATTTGTTATTTACTGTGTCATATGTAGTAGTATTTGCTCCACCCATGACCTTGGGCTACACAGCCCAAAGGAAGCCGTGCTTCCTGCCATTGTAAGTGACCTCTGATAAGGGGTTGGAGAAGGGTCACATGGAGGAGGTGGATTGGCTCCCGGTCAGATCAGAGGACGACTTCTGCTGTCTACTCCGCTCTGTAATCGTGAGTGTATTTCCTCAATTTATATCTTAATAAATTCTATTACCCATTTAATAGACTCACGTGGATTGAATCGTAACAGTCTGTACATCTTTTTTTATACTTATATACCCGGAGTCTTAAATTTTTCTTGGGGGAAAAAAAGGATTGTTGGGCTAGAGAGATGGCTCAGCAGTTAAGAGCACTTGTTGCTCCTACCGAGGACCTGGGCTTGATTCCCAGCACCTACATGGTGGCTCACAACCATTTGTAACTCAAGTTTTAGGGGAGCTGAGGGCTCCATCTATTTCCACAAGTACCAGGCATATATGAGGTACACATATATACATTCAGGCAAAACACTTACATACATAAAATAAATAAAATTTAAATAGAAAAAGGTTGGTTGAGTGGAAAAAGTTTAAGAAGCCCTACTTTAACTCACTTTTAAAAAAAGAACTTTAAACTTTTTAAAAGTCATGTATTTATTTGTTATACTCTACTCTTGTTTAATTTTTTTTTTTTTAAGACAGTACCTTACCTCACCATGTAGCCCTGGGTGGGTCACTATATAGACCAGGTTGGCCTTGAATTCAGAGATCCACCAGTCTCTGCCTCAAGTGCTGGGATTCCAAGCAAGCCCAACTAAACTAAATCCTCTCAAAAAGAACAGTAACAACAATGGGGTGGACAGACAGCTCAGGAATTAAGAGTACAAACTGCTCTTACAGAGGCCCTGAACTTGATCTCCAGCACTCATGTTAAGTGCCTCACAACCACTGGGAACTCCAGCTCCAGGGGGCTCTGACATCTCTGGCCTCCTTGGGCATCTGTACTCATGTGCACATACTCATACAGACACACAAATACACCTAATTAAAAATGATACAAAAAATAAGTCTTTAAAAATAAAGGAAAATAAAATAAAAAACTAGTTAGCTCAACAGTAAAAGAGCAACTTTCCCTATTTGTGAGCAAACAATAAAATTAATAGACCGCCTCCCCCAAGACTGTGAGCAAGAACAACTCCTCAGACACTGAGATTTCTGTGTACTAATACAGACGTAAGGTCTTTCCAGAAACACCACCACACTCCCCTCTGTCTTCTCCCCACTAGACATGATGAAGGTCTGCCGCTACTATCAACTCAGGATGGGAATGTCAGGTGGTCAGCAAAGTAAAGGGTGAGTTGAAAAGAAACAGGGGCAGGCCACTCCTCAAGTAGCTTGTCGGGTTAAGGATGCCCAGGCTCTTCTCGATTAGGACAGCTGTAGAGAAAAGGGGCTCATCCATCAGACCCTGAAAGGAAAGAGAACTTGCCTAACAAGGAATTAACAGGACCTCACAGAGAACACATGGATTGAAATCTGTGAGACTCTTCTAATGGGTAGAAGGGATAAGAGTTTGACATCTGGGTTAATGTCTCTCCAAGCAGAATACGTTGTCTACGGCCACAGACTCACAGCAAACCTGAACTTGACTCTCCTCTTGGTGCCACACTGCACTGCCATCTCCTTCAATTCCTGTCTCACACCTCCACTTTACAGGTCACAAATCAGAGTGAAGAAGAAAAAGGAACAAATAAATTAGTTCAAGTAACAAAATGACAAGCCAGGCATGGTGGTGCATGCCTTTAATCCCAGCACTGAGGCAGAGGCAGGCCAATCTCTGTGATCTACACAGTGAGTTCCAGGCCAGTCACAGCTACAGAGTAAGACCCTGTAGGACATGCTAAAGAGACCCAGGCAGGAGGACCACCAGTTGAGACCAGCACAGACAACACATTTTGGGCTGGAGAGATTGCTGAGTGGTTAAGATCACCTAAAGCTCTTGTAGAGAACCTGGATTGGATTCCCAGCACTCAGGTAAGGCAGCTCACAACAACCAAGGGATCCAACACACTCTTCTGGCTTCCTTGAGCACTGAACTCATGTGCTCGTGCACACACACACAATTAAAATGAGAAACAAATGGCAACTCCACAAATCAGTACCTCCTGGTCATTAGCCAGGCCACAGCAGAGGGTATGGTGGTAGGAAGGAGCCTGGCAGGTACACTAACAATGAGTTTGTCCACTTATGGGTGAGATTAGAAAGATTTCTACACACCATGACACTTGAGAGAATGATTTATGTTTTTGGTTGTTGTTGTTTTGTTTTTGAGGCAAGGGATCATTAGCCCCAAGCCAGCCCTGAAGTTGTTATGTAGCCAGGACTGACTTGAACCATCTGGAACCTCCTTGAATGCAAATATGGAGATATAGATGTGTGCTACCAAACTGGATGGGATAAAGTTATATAAAGACTAAACTTCAAGACATACAAAGATACCCCCATCACTGCCTTGGTTCAAATATCACTCAATTCAACACTGGCTAAGTACCCCCTCCCCTCTGCACTTCCTTGATTCAAATATCACTCCATCTAATACTAGCTACTCTGTTTACTTAGCCTGCCCAGAACTTTAGACAAATCTTCAATACAGAAACCAATACCTGACGACTAAGCCACTTAATGGCCCACAGAGTGTTAGTGTCACCTTCACCAGGATTCCACGAAGTCCAGGTCCCCACTAGCACTGTGATCTGGAATATCTGACATGGCTCTAAGCACCTCTAATATTAACCCTAGATGCAAGGTACCAATGAATTTGGTTTCGGCAAATATCAATGGACCAGAATGAGGATTCTAGGCAGTGGCTAAGCACAGAGGGCATAAAAAATGGAAAAAAGGGTCAACTTGCTACTAAAGTGAAAGAAATGTATAAAAAAAGGAAAATCTGATATATACATTATGGTTAATGTAACATATAATCTAAACACACAATCTTTTGCCCCGCCAAATTTAATTATGTCTAGGTGCTCCGGAGGCCAGAAGGCGGCACAAGATCTCCTAGATCTAGAGCTACAGGTAGTTGTGATGAATGGCAATGACTTGTCCTGACTCTATCTGCCTAGACACTCCTCAGCCTTCCATCCCCTCCACATCCACAATCTCCCTTGGCAACGCTTTTGGGACTGACCGTGGCCCTGACCATGGTCCAGCAGTATTAACCTGAATAGCTGATGTTTGTGCAGGCTAAAACATAAACTAAACTAACAGGAACTGTAGTCAGCACTCACTGTCGTGTGGGGTCTGGAAAATACTGCTAAGCCTGCAGAAAGATGTTGCTCTGAGCCCTCTCAAACACTGATGTAATTGTAGGGTTTATTTTTAAAAATGCTGTGCCCTGGACTGGA
The DNA here is from genome assembly GCA_902168405.1 of Peromyscus aztecus. NCBI lineage: Eukaryota > Metazoa > Chordata > Mammalia > Rodentia > Cricetidae > Peromyscus > Peromyscus aztecus. The sequence continues at coordinate 33,128 of CABHPQ010170008.1, forward strand.
GAGAAGGCTCAGCGGTTAAGAGCCCTGGCTGCTCTTTCAGAGGACCTGAGTTCAATTCCCAGCACCCACATGGCAGCTCACAGCCATCTATGTGGGATCTGATGCCCTCTTATGGCGGGCAGGCATACATGCAAACAGAGCACTCATACAAAAAAAATACAAAAAACAAAAAACAAACCCAACCAAAAATGCTGTACCCCTGAGCTTTGGCCCCAACAGACTCTGAGGCATAAGCTATCCTTGACTGACAGCTTATAAAAGAACTCATATACTTTTAATTGGCTTAATTAGCATAGTTGTCAATAACTATCTCTAGTGGATCATTTAAGTGAGCAGCCTGACATGGGTGCTGGGAGCTAACGCTGGTCCTCTATGACAGCAGTATGCTCTCTTAACCACTGAGCTATCTATCTCTTCAGTCCCTAAAAACACAACCTGTTTTAAGTACACAGGAAGATATACTGCATATAAGATAGTAAAGATAATGCCAGAGAGAATTATAGATGGTCTATTTTCCTTTCTCTATTTTCGTATTTTCTGTATTGATTATATAATTTGTATTATATTTTCCTAGACAGGGACTCACTCTGTACTTGTGGCAATTCACCTACTTCATCCGCCTCAGTAATGAGATTGCAGATGTGAGCCGCCACACTTGGCTCCCCGGCCACAATAAAAGGCAGACTAAACTAGGCATGGTTGGCTCACACTTGTAATTCCAACACGCAGGAGACACAGGCAGGAGAGACCTCAGCAAATTCCAGACCAGTGTGGGCCATACAAGACCCTTGTAATGGTTAATATTATCACCTCGACAGGAACTAGACTCACCTAGGAGAAAAGTTTTGGGCATGTCTGTAATAGATTATCTAGATTGGGTTATCTCTGATGACTAACCTCAATGTGGGCTTACCACCGATGCACACAAGGCAGCCATCTTCTTTGCTTCCTGACGGGGTGCAGTAAGATCAGCCACTTCATGTTCTTCCTGCCATGAAGTCTTTGCTATGACAGACTGCACACTTGAACTGTGAGCAGGAATAAACCCTTCTTCCTTTAACTTAGCTTCATCGGGTTTATTTATCATCATCATCATCATCATCATAATCATCACTGTATGTATATGTATGATATGTGTGTTACAGGGTGAGGAGATTGCATGTGCCACAGCACATGTTTAGAGGACAACTGCTGTGGGATGGTCTTTCTGTATGCTGTGAATATGTGTTGCTCTCATTGGTTGATAAATAAAGCTGTTTTGGTTTATAGCCAGGCAGAATAAGGCAGGGTAGAAAAGCCAAATGGAGATACAAGGAGAAGGACGGGGTAGAGCAGACACCAGCCAGATACCGAGGAAGCAAGGCGTGTAGAAAATAAGGTAACAAGCCATGAACCTCGTGGCAAAGTATAGATAAGAAATATGGGTTAATTTAAGTGTAAGAGATAATAATAAGCCTGAGCTACGCCGAGCATTTGTAAGTAATATTAAGCCTCTGAATGGTTATTTAGAAACTGGTGGGCAGGAAGAAACATCTGCTTACAGACAACTTTTGGTAGTCAGTTATGTCCTTTCACCTTCCTGAGGCCGGGTCTTTCTGGTTGTTCCTGCTGCTCTGTGTATGCTCTGCTAGTTGGCCCACGAGCCTCTAGGCACTTCCTCTGTCTCTCCCTCCTATCTTGACACAGGAATACTGGAATTACAGAGGCAAGCCATGGCATCCAGATTTTTGTGAGTTCTGGGAATAGAATTCAGGTCATTCAGCTTGCTTAAAAAGTGCTTTTAACCTGTTAAGTCATTGCTGGCCCTTTTATTTTTTATTTAAAAAACATTTACTTTGTGCAGCCTGCACCCATGTTATATAGCAATATGAAATAGTCAATCCTAGGGGGAATGCTCATAAACTCAGGGAATTCTATTTTTAAATTTTATTCTCTTTATTTATTTATTTTTGTTTTTTTATTTTTTAATCTTTTTTTTTTTTTTTTTTTGAGACAGAGTTCCTCTGTGTAGCCCTGGATGTCCTGGAGCTCAGTCTCTACACCAGGTTGGCCTTGAATCCAGAGATCCACCTGCCTCTGCATCTGAGTCCTGGGATTAAAGGCCATGCCCAGCAAGACAGGAAATTCTAAAGAAAAGTTGATGAAGACTCAGAGAGTAAACAACTTGTTAAGTCTCAGAAGTTCCTGAAACTGACCAGCGCACAAGGCCCCTCCATCTCCAGGGTTATGTGTCCTCAGGACTGCTGAGGACTCTCTCCAATCTGCTGAGCTTTATCACCTAGGCTGGAGTGGGCAATCAGTGACCCAGCTGTAGCTGCCTAGAAGTCATCCACGCTTCTATAAGTAATCTCAATAAACAAACTGGCTTACCAAGTCGAACTTTTGTGGTAAAGTGTAGTGTAAAGCGAGTAGATGTTTATTTTGTCTCCCCAGGAACAGTGTCACACAACAGGGCACCATATGCACGTAAAGGTCAGAGAACAACTCAAGAGAGTTGGTTCTCTCCTTCTCTCTGGATTCCAGTGACTACAGGCTTGGCAGTGAGCACTCTTACTTGCTGAGCTATCTTGCTCCCTCTCTCTTTTTAATTTTTATGTTTTGGCCAGGTATTTTATCATGGTGACAAGGAAAGTAACTAATACAACCACGTCTCAAGAAAAAGAAATGTAGTGAGCAGAAGTCATGTACAGGAAGCAGACTGTCACATGCAGGAAGCAATGTCACGGGTAGTGCCTCATGTCTATTGTTGCAGAAGCTTCACCATGACCAATGCGTGCTCTTTGAGAGCTTGTTTGGAGAGTCTAACAAGGAGAGTGTAATACTTGTGCTCCCTGGACTGATTATCACTCCCCTCCAACTGGAGAGGGAAGTCATCATTTTGCAGAGTACACAGCCTTTATAGGAAGGGGATGGCACTGTCTAACCAGGCAGATTAACCAAAGCAACCCTGAAGAGGCAGGCGGATCTCTGTGATTTTGAGGCCAGCCTGGGCTACAGAGTGCTTTCCAGGAAAGGTGCAAAGCTACACAGAGAAACCCTGTTTGAAAAACCAAAAACCAAACCAAACCAAAACAGAACAAAACAAAAAACACCAAAAAACACCCAAAGCAACCCTGATATTCAACAGGAATGCTGCAGCCAGATTACCCTCATACACAGAAACCTAGCTCGTTTTGCACTGTGTTGGAGCCCACTAGGTTTCCTAGTGGCTGTACCCAACAGGACTGCATAAGAGGTTGACTGGACCACGGGCCTGGGTACCAGGTGACTGTAACTAGCAAGGTGGAGGTCTTTTGCTCCACTCCTTGGTATTGTTATAAATAGACCTTTGGAATAAAGTTCTGGGCTGGTGGATAAGGATCCAGGCCCATCCGAGTCTATCCTGTGTTTTCTCTCTATTTCTAACTAAGTCTCTTATCCCTCATTCCTCAAGAGTTCCTGGGGTAAATAAGTGTGGGGGCTGGTCCACCACAGCAGTGATCTATAGACAACTATTTGTGGCCAATCCCTGCTGGTCTTTGAAAGAAGTGGTTTAGAACTCACAGTTATGGTGGGCACTCGGGTGAAGAGGATACCTTTGTTCCTCCTTTATGTAAAGGGAGGGAAGTCAATACTAAGGGGCTCTCTAAAGTTACACAGATGATATTTAGAACACAGCTTTGTTCTACAAGCCTGAATGTCAAGTCCAGAGGAAACACTCTTCAGACCAGATGAGATAACAGATGCAGAATGTTTTGTTTTGGGAAAAAACTCAATTGAACATGTTTTACTGTGTATGAAACGTATGAAAGGAAGTTATCTCATATAAATGTATGGGCGCACACACAGGAAGTCTGGGAGGGGGTCCAGAGGGAGGAGCAGATGGCAAAGCTGGCAAAGTCCTCTGGCCTAGGTTCCAGTTGAGAGGTTCTGGGGCCTGACTGGAAAATGCACAGCAATGTCTCCTCATTAGCAGGCATCCTAATCACTGCTCACCTCAAGGGGAAGCAGGTGAGCCACAGAAAGAAACTCAATTTCGAGAGAAGAAATAAAACTAGCCCAGGACTTACATTTGTTCAGTTGTCCTGGGCAGCTTGTCTCCGTCACCTGGAAAAGGAAATGTTTCCTTTGAAGTTACACACAACATCTGCACAGACAACAGTGGGCCATGGCTTTCCCAGTATTTAAGTTACACACAACATCTGCACAGACAACAGTGGACCATGGCTTTTCCCAGTATTTAAGTTACACACAACATCTGCACAGACAACAGTGGGCCATGGCGTTTCTAGTATCTTCTTCAACTTTTACTCCCTGACCGTTTTTCAACTCATTCCACAGAATCTTAGACTCTGGGATGTTTTGAATTTTAGAAAAAAATTAACTTTGAGGTTCTGCTTCCCCCTCCCCTGTATCTCCTAATCTGACCTAAGTAATTTTTCTTTCTAGAGTTTCCTGGTTTCTCTATTAATGACTTCTGATGTACTGACCTTTGGGAAGCAATGCTAGGAGGCACACTCAATTCAAAAGCTTTCCCCATGTCGCTTTGGATTCCTGAAGCTTCAGAGTACCCTAGCAAGCAAGGTCCTTGTGCTCAGCCAGCCTTCCTGAAGGACATGGCCACAGGTCCTCAGCTATAGAGTGTCCTATCATGGCCAATTCTCTCTCTTCTTACAAAAACAATTAGGCAGACTTCAGCCATGTTATCCAAAGTCACACTGTCACCCACATCCCCTGCTATCTCCAACTAAGCCTCAGTAATCTTGGCCTTTCTTCTGACACTGAACGCAGGGCACACACATAGCTAGACCTCAAACTATAGGACGAACCAATGGTTTCTCTCCTAAAATGCATTCTGTGAGGAATGAGTTAAGACGCATCAATTCTCAAGTTGCAATCAGGGAGGCAGTGAAGGCCTACAAGATGTATTTTGCATAAAATAGTAAATTGTGTGTTAACTTCTCCTTTGTGGGAGGAACCATTAGGTATTTATGGGGACTTACCCAAGTAAGGAACATGAGTAGCACCAAAAAAGTACGTCCTTGAACACGCCAGAGGTCCCTTTGGTGAGACACACTGAGCGACCTGAGTATCAGAGGGAAAGGAAGATGAATGTATTAGGAGCTGGTGAGTTGGCTCAGTGAGTAACCACGCTCACCTCACAAGCACGGCCATCTGACTTCCTTCCCCAGACCCATGCAGAGATGGAAAGAGAGAACAGACTGCACAAGGTTGTCCTCTGGCCTCTACTTAGGTGCCAAGGCACATGCACGCCCCCAGCCCACTTCATGAACATACACACAATAATCCAACTTTTAAAAAGGAGCAAACTTGGCCGGGCAGTGGTGGTGCACACTTTTAATCCCAGCACTCAGGAGGCAGAGCCAGGCGGATCTCTGTGAGTTCAAGGCCAGCCTGGTCTACAGAGTGAGATCCAGGACAGGCTCCAAACGACAGAGAAACCCTGTCTCGAACCCCACCCCCAAAAAAACTTAGACATGTGATATTGGAGAAACAAAAAAACAAATAGTTAATAGAATAAACTGAAACTGATTTAATTTTTGAAGACAAAGACTACTTAATTTGATTTAAACAACAGTATTATGCATTCATTTTAATTTTGATTTTGTTTATATTTATTTGTGTGAGAGGTGCATACAAGTATACTATAGTGAAATTCAGAAAACAATTTTTGGAGGTTGGTTTTCTTCTTTTACCACATGAATTCAGGGGTGTCCTGGTTAGCTTTAACTGTCAGTTTGACACAGCCTAAAGTCACCTGGGAAGAGCGTCTCAATTGAGGGACTGCACAGATTAGATTGGCCTGTGGGGCATGTCTGTGGGGGAACTACTAGTAGACAGAAGAGAGTCCATCCCACTGTGGTCGTAGACTGTATAAGAAAACTAGCTAAGCACGTGAGGAAATCAGCAAGCAGTGTTCTCCAGTCTCCACTTCAACTTCCGGCTTGAGTTCCTGTCCCAGCTTCACTTAATGATGAACTGTGATCTCAAAGTATAAATCAAATAAATCCTTTCCCTCTCTAAATTGCTTTGGTCAGTGTTTTTATTTGTTTGTTTGTTTTTGAGACAGGGTTTCTCTGTGTAGCCCTGCCTGCTCTGGAACTTGCTCTATAGACTAGGCTGACCTCGAACTGAGAGAATGCCTGCCTCTGCCTCCCAAGTGCTGGGATTAAAGGCTTGGTCAGTGTTTTTTGTTTTTCAAATAAAGATTTACTTTTATTATTTACTAATTGTGCATGTGTATCTTATCTATGTGGGAGTATGTATGCATGAGTGCAGTACCTTAGGAAGCCAGAAGCCAGAAGCCAGAGGCCTAGGAACTCCTGGAACTACAATTACAGGCAGTGTCTTTATGTCTCCATGTGGGTGCTGGGAATCCAACTCAGGTCCTCTGGAAGAGCAGTCAGTGCTCTTAACCACTGAGCCATCTCTCCAGCCCACTGCTCAGTGTTTTATCACAACAGAAAGGAAAACAGAATACAGGGATCGAACTTGGATCGTCAGGCTGGGCAGCAGTCGACTGGAGCTGCTACGCCCTATCATCAGCCCTCTGTGTTCACTGTTGTTTTCCCCACTTTGGTACACTGTGAGGTTGCTGTTGGGTAGTCAGCCCAGGATATTCACGAATTTACACCTCATGAGGAAAAAGCAGGCAATATGTTTGGGTCTGGGCTGTCATGATCATTCAGCCCAGAGAATCCACATGGCCCACATGACACAGGGACATACGGGGACAGGTACAAATTCCCAGCTTCCTTTGAACTTCATCTCTGCATGTTCAGGGCTGGAGAGACGGCTCCGTGGTTAAGAGCATTGGCTGCTCTTCCAGAAGACAGGGGTTCAATTCTCAGCACCCACATGGACAGCTCACAACCATCTGTAACTCCAGTTGCAGAGGATCTGATGCCCTCTTCTGGCCTGGCCTCTGTAGGCACCAGGTAGGCAAATGGTACACAGATACACATGCATGCAAAACATCCATACAAATGAAAAAAAAAGAGAAATTTATATTCATCAAGTGTTCCTAAGGTATCAAATACAAAATGCACAAATGCTGTCTTCAAAAACAAAGATGGGGCTGCAGAGATGGCTCAGTTACGGCATTTGTTTTGCCAGAAGAGACAGCTTTCGTTTCCAGAACACACATAGTGGCTCACGAGCATCTCTGCGGGCACCAGTCACAGATGGTACACACGCAGGAAAAACATTCATATACACAAAATAAAATAGATCTAAAAGAACAAATTAAAAAAACCCCCAAAACTAAAGGAGGGCCGGCCAGGCAGATATCTCAGCAGGTAAAGGTGCCTGTTTGTAAGCCTGACTGACAACTTATACTGTTAGATGCACTAGACCCACAAGGTGGAAGTACAGAACCTATTCCCATGAATGCACACACATATACTAAAATAAATAAATAAAAATGTAAACAAATAAAAACCATAAAGGAATGCTGGTGTGGTGGTCTGTGTCTATGATCTTGGGAGGGTTCAGGGTTGTCTTCAGCTATATACTGAGTTCAAGGTCAGTCTAGGCTACATGAGACCTTGTCTCAAAGGACAAACCAAAAATAAACAAAAAAATCACTGATAAAAGAATGGAAATTAGGACACTATGGAAAACAGCTAAATGTTTACAAGTATTCCCTCTTTCCGCTTTAGTCTACTAACGAAGCCACAGCAGATGCCGACATTTTCTTGACTCTCTTCATGTGCATGGACTCTTTGCTTACAGGTGTGTCTGTGCGCCACTTGTGGATTCAGCGCCCATGGAGGCCACCTGTGGGCATCGGAGCCCCAAGAACCAGAGTTATAGACAGTTGGGAGCCACCTGCTACAAACTGAACCTGGATCCTTGGAGAACAGCCAGTACTCTTAACTAAAAAGCCATCTCTCCAGCCCCACAAGGCATTTTTCTGCAATGACAACAGAATTTTGTTATAGAACATGAAACTGCTTTTTATGAGTCTGCACATTTATGTGGCACTTGTTAATTTTTAAATCACCCAAGGTGGCACAGAAGGGGATTAGAGTTAGAATAGACCTGCTTTTTGCTCATTGTTTTTTCTCTTTACATTTTAACTTTAAAGGCTTTTTACAAAAGATTTATTTATTATGTATACAGGATTCTGCTTGCAGGTATGAAGAGCTCATTACAGATGGTTATGAGTCACCATGTGGTTCCTGAGAATTGAACTCAGGGCCTCTGGAAGAGCAGTCAGTGCTTTTAACCTCTGAGCCATCTCTCCAGGCCCCAAGCCTTTATTATTTTAATCGCATTTATTTTCTGTGTTTCTGTGTGCAAGTGTGAGCATGTGTGAGCATGTGTGTGTACACATGCCAGGACACTGGGTGGGGAGTCAGTTCTTTTTATCCTATGGGTTCCAAGGATTGAACTCAGGTTGCCTAGCTTAGTAAGCCTCCCATCCCACCCCCAGCATTGAGCCATCTCATCAGCCTGGGAAATGATTTATCTTCAAGGTCAAGAATGAGTTCCTTGGTATGTCTAGTCTAGCATCAAACACATTTCTCATTTGTGTTACAATGTTTCTGATTTCTAGCACTTCCTTTTGATTCTTTCTTAAGAGTTTCTAATTCTCTGCTTACTCATCTATTCTTAAATGTTGTCTACTTTTTGCATTAGAGTCTTAACTATTAATTATGTTTATTTTAAATTCTCTCTCCAGGTCTAGGGCTATAGTTCAAAGATGGAACAGTTGCTTAATAGTCTTAAGACACTGGGCTCCATCTTATACTGCAAATAACAATAATAAAAGTTATATTTGAACATTTATAAAAATGAGTCCTATCTGATTTTGAAGATTATATTACCACCACCCCCACCCCTTGAGACAAGAGTGTTGCTATTCTGTTCAAGCTAGCCTTGAACTTTTGATTTTCCTTCCCCAACCTCCTGAGTGATGGGACTACAGACATCTGCCAACAGACCTGACTTTTCTTTAGAATTAATGTAATTGTCTTTTCACCCACTATTTTTTCCTTACCTCTTGGTATGCCTTGCAACTTTCTGTTGAAGCTAGACACAGTAACTCAAGTAATAGGGACTGAGATAAGCAAGCCTTTAGTGCAAGACTGGATGTTAATCTGGCTGAGAGTTGAGTTGTGTGTAGTATTTTTTTTTGTAGCTCCAAGTACCATGGGCTTCATATTCTTGTAGTCCTGTATGTCTGTGTCTTTGAGTTTCCTAGGAATTTCTTGGTGATCTGCTGCTCAGATACAGCAGATCTGTTGGGGTGGTGCTAAGAGAATGGGGAGGGGGTATTCTCTAACCTTATGATTAATTCTCAGTATTTGGGTGTGCTTGTAACCTTCACGAGAGCTTCTTAACTTTTTCTTCCCTGCTTCTCAGGAAGGCTAGAGTGTGATAAGGTTAGGGGAATGCCTTTCTTCTAAGTGGAATGGGACTTTGGTAAAATCTTTTATTTTGGAGAGGAGGCCTATATTACTACTTTTCTCATATTATAAATGACTTTATCCACCTGCCTCAGCGTCCATGAGGATTTTTTTCTTGGCTCTTTACCATTAGAGCCTGTCAGGGTTCTAGAAATTAAACCCATGAAAATGTGGCACTCCTTCTAAGACTGCATACCCTGTAAGTTTCTCATTCATACTAATCCACATTCAGATCCCAGGATTTCATCACAATTTCCACTTGAGGGGGACTAAATTGTGGCTCTTTGGTTTTACCTGTCTTCCAGAGCCCAGAGTGGCAGTTTGAATGGATCCAAGAATAGTTTTGTTTTTTTTTTAACACTTCAGAGTCATAATTCTTTTTATTTATTTTTATTTTATGTGTATGAGTATTTTGTATGATGAATGTCTTGTACCACTTGCATGCCTTGTGACTAAAGATTCAGACATAAGATTCAATGGAACTAGAGTTACAGATGGTTGTAAGTCACCACGTGGGTGCTGGGAATCAAACCTGGGTCCTTTGGAAGAGTAGCCAGTTCTCTTAACCATGAGCCATCTCTCCAGCCCAGAAAGTCATGATTCTTGATTGGCTCTCAGGGACTCTGCCCAAAAGAGAGGCTTCTTGTTAGTGCTGGCTGGGTGGTGTCAAAGCCTCCTCTGGGACTATGCTTTAGAGGATTAAGGTGGAACAGCATCTCATTCTCTTCCAGTCTGTGAGGGAGTGTGTCTAGGCTCTTCCCACATCCTTTCAGGGCAGGGGTGTGGATGATACTTTTCTGTGGTATTGCACAGAAGTTTTTATCCACAAGTTTTGGTCTTATGAGACTATGTCTTCTTGTTCTCTGGATAGATGTGAGCATTTCCCAGTAGCCAGTATATATATATGATACAGAGAAAACTTAACCACTACATCACGGTTTTGGTGCTGAACTTCATAGCCTGTCTGCCTCTTTCTCTTCACCTTTCAGAGTCAAATGTTCAGAGAATTTAGTTTAACTTAGAGGGTAAAGGGAAAAGTATAGCTATACCGCACCCCCCCCCCTTTAAATGGGATATACATGGAAATAGAATACACAAGTCATCCTGTCTTCTCTATTTGGATTTAACACATGAGGTCAACAGTAATAGAGATGCCTCTCCTCTGGCATTTTCTATATATTACAACAATTCTGGCGATTAAAATGGGGTGTTCTAATTTCATCCTTTGTATGTCTAAAAGCCACTTGGGGGGGGGGGGAGATTCACGTGGCTTATACTTCCAGGTCACAGTCCATCATTGAAGGAAGTCAAGGCAGGAACCTGAAGCAGAAACCAAAGCGGGACAATGCTTGCAGGCTCATTCTCTGGCTTGGTCACAGGCTCATGCTTAACTGACTTTCTTATGCAGCTCAAGATCACCCCTTACTCCAGAAAATGGTACTGCCACAGTGGGCTGGGTTCTCCTATATCAATTCACAAGACAATCCCTTACATGTCCACATGCCTGATAAAAAGAGCTACTTACTCAATGGAGACTCCATTTTTGAGTGATTGTAGGTTGTGTCAAGTTGACAGTTAACGCTAACTGGGACCACAGGACAGCACATGCATTCTGGTAGTCCTCTAACCCGAGCTAGCTTAGAGGTGGCCCAAGGCTTTCAAGCTTTTAGCCCAAACATGCTACCATACTCACTTGGGTCTTGTGTTCTCAAAATCCTAATTAAAACTAACTATACCTACCATTCTAGCATTCCTAACTTCCTGCAATGTTTTAAAAAAATACTTTGTTAGAAACATTTGAAAACACTTAACATTCTCCTAAGACAGCGCAGACTTGGACAATCATTAGAGTCCCCTATTCAAGTGTAATGTTCCCCTTATTTGTGTGCGTGTATGAGAGAGGGGGAGGGGTTTGTACATGTTCCTATGCGTGGGTGCAGGCATAAACATGCCATGGTGTATGTGTTTAAATAACCTTGAGGTGTTGGCCTCTGTTTTTCCATCTTGTTTGAAACAAGCTGCTGCATACACCAGGCTAGCTAGCTAACCCTCAAGTTTCTGGAGTCTCCTGTTCCTCCCACCTTCCGACAGGGGCATGCTGGGATCACACATAGTTGACCACCATGTCAGGCTTTTATGTGGGCTTTGGTGATCTAAACACTGAGCCATCTCCTTGGCCCCTGACACTTCCTTTTCTTTTCTTTCTTTTTTTTTTTTTTTTTTTGAGACAGGATTTCTCAGTCCAGGCTGCCCTGGATGTCCTAGAATTTGCTTTATAGACCAGGCTGGCCTCGAACTCACAGACATCTACCTGCCTCTGCCTCCCGAGTACTGGGATTAAAGGCATGTGCCACCACCACCCAGTAGCTTTTAAAGAATATAGCAAACAATACAGCATCATGTAATAAAGAATGACCAGAGGTTGGTTGGGTTGGCTCAGTAGATAAAACCTAATGACCCGAGTTCAACCCCTGGAACCCTTATGATGACAGAAGGAAAGAACTGGCTCCATAAAATCTGTCCTCTGGCTTCCACACACGTATTGTGATACATGTGACCCTCTCCCCTCTGCAAATCTCTCTCTCTCTCTCTCTCTCTCACACACACACACACACACACACACACAGATAAACAAATGTTTTCAAATTCACACCCACTACTTATTAAGATATATTTTGTGAGTTATTTCTTCTTTTCACTGTAAGAGCAACTTCAAATTCAGGATTAAGTCAACATAATAACTGAAAAAGGTTCCTTTTGGCCAGCAGCTCTTCCTTATTATTAGATAGTAAAATTAATTAAGTAGCAGACAGTCTGGCCACTCACCATGTGCTTGGCAAAGCTCCCCGCAGGACCAGTGTTGCGCACCAGGTGGCCCTCAGAAGGGAAGTTAAAGCTGCCAGCGGTCAGGTTGTCTCGTGTCGAGTGGTTACCAAAGAGAACAAATGGCTGTCGATGAGGGCTAGAGCAGAAGTCACAATGGAATTAGACAAGGTCCCATGACAGGATCACAGGCTTTTCTGAGTGTTGTGACCACAGGACAGGCAAAGGCTAATCTACTTAATGTCCCTGGCTGGCTTGGAAGGGGTGTCAGATGTCTCTAAGGATCAGGCACTCAGGATAAAACTATACTCCTGCTAAGTTTATGCCTTCCTTTTTGAAAAATCAGTTCCTTGAGTCTGCTATCAAACAATGGCAATGCCCCCGCTTTTTATAAGGTAAAATCATAACAGAAATACAGCTTTTAAGGAGTCATAGTGGTTGGACTACTCAGATCCAATAGACAACAGAGCAGTTACCAGCTTCTAACTACGTTTCAGGAGGGCAGGAAGAGGAGAAGAAGGATGCTACAATGGTACCCTATCACACCACCTCCCCACGTGCCTACTGCCAGTTACCTCGTCTTCCCTCACCTCTGACGAGACTCCCACTTCCTCCTCATTCTGAAAGTGTTCCAGTCAATCCCTTCAGACAGTTTAGTCAGAGAGCTTTCCCAAGAGCACCAAGGGAATTTCCCATGTAGCGTTTAGAAAAGCAAATGCACATGACCCATTTTTCTTCTGGAACTTAATTCAAGCTAAGTTACACTTTAAACAGAAATGGTTTGGTTTGTCTGTAGGACTGGACTGGACTTGGGGGAAGACTGAGGGTCTATCTGTCTCCTCTACCCACCATAGAAGACTGCTGATATGACAAAGGTGCAGAAGGAAATGCTCAGAAACCCGCACCACCCCAGCCTTCGCAAGGTGCTGGGTTCTTAGCTTAATTCATCTTACCCCCCTCAAAATAATGCTGCTCCCTGCCTGCAGTTGGATACTGTTTCATTTTGCTTTCCTGAGCTAGGGATGGAATAAAAATTCCTTTCTTTTAGATTGAAGCAGATTATATTTTAAAAGTCATTTTACTAAATGATTACAGGAAAATAAAGCAAATACAAAAGCACAAAGCACCAACACAAACGAATCACAACTAAGAATTTCTTACGCTGTAACCAGAGTCAGCTCACACTCTGAACTTAGATCCCCCCATCTTCAGCACCCCCATTTTCAACTCTCCATCATTTGCACTTCCTTTCCAGGAAACGTACCTGTTTTCAGTAATGTGGCTGGAGATCATCCCATGACTGAAGTAGCTTCTGAATGGCTAAAAAAGAAGCCAACATCTGATGTAAGACAACAGCTTTGAAAAAAACCAAAACTTCCCACATATGTGTACATGTGCATTCACACGCCAGGAGAATGAGTAGTATGTAACAGAAAGACGAATGTGTACAGAGTATAAGAACACAGAAAGATAATGTGGTAGATAAAATCATGAATTTGAGATATAGCAATGAAACAAAACACAGTGAAGAAAATAGAAAAAGACTGCAAAAGGCAAAGAAAAACAAAGCAAAACTATTCGAATACATAGTGTTTAATTACAGAAAAGAACCCTGATCAATCAGCATCTACAGTTAAACCTAATCTTACCTGGCCTCTTCTCTTCTGCTAAAGTCCCTGTGTTCCAAAAACTTTTTTTTTGTTTTGTTTTGTTTTGTTTTTTGAGACAGGGTTTCTCTGTAGCTTTGGAGCCTGTCCTGGACTAGCTCTGTAGACCAGGCTGGCCTCGAACTCACAGAGATCTGCCTGGCTCTGCCTCCCAAGTGGTGGGATTAAAGGCTTGCGCCGCCGCCGCCGCCGCCGCCGCCGCCGCCGCCGCCACCACCACCACCACCACCACCCGGCGCCCAAAAACTTTAAACATAAATATAACAGCTAATTTAAATCAGTAATCAGGGATTAAAGGACACAGAAGTATAATGATAAACTTTTCCTAGGAAAAAAAAATTTTTTTTTTTTGTTTTTTCGAGACAGGGTTTCTCTGTGTAGTTTTGG
>CABHPQ010170009.1:0-31060 GCA_902168405.1 Peromyscus aztecus
CACTATTCACTCTGTGCCATTCCAAAGACAGTGTAGGGAGCTGCGTGTAGCCACGCCTTACAGGTGGCGCTGGTTACCGCCTTCCGCCATCCCGACGGCGAGCGCTCCCTGTGTTAAACAGCTCCAGGTGAGGCTGTAGCGGAATGTGTGGCTTGCTTACGCATGCTTGAGCCTATTGGGCAAGGCCCACGTGGCGACCTGGGGTTGGCTGCCCAGAACCTATATAAGGCCGGGAGAGGCTTTGCCCAGGGATCCTTCAGAAGGAGGGGATCTTTTAGGAGTCAGAATATTGTTCAAAGGCCTGATTAAATTGCAAGAAGAAGAGCTCGGTGTTGTGTCTTCACGACAAGACAGCATATTGAGAGCCAGTCCCACAGCCCCACTCCAGAGAAGCCTGCTGCAGGACATGTAGACCAGGGCCTTCCTCTTTGTAATGGCCTGGTAAGAGCAAAATATTTGCAAAGAGACACTGGTGCCCTTCTCTGTGTCATCAGACTATTAAAACGATCCTGGAATTTCCCCGTAAATCTTATGCTGGGAGGAGGATGGCTCATGCCTGGGCCATCGGAAGGGGAAACTTGTCTCTGGGAAGATTTCACCCAGGGCTGACAGCATACCTCTTGCCCTCTGTTTAAACATAAATCTCATGTCAGAATCGCTAAGATGGAGTTGAGTGTCCCTGGACCTCTTGGTTCCTCTTCCCACTCTGTCTTTTTTTGCTTGTCGCCATCTCTTGTTTGTTTGAGTGACCTCTTGAGGGTGGGTGGACAGACCTAGCATCTTAGGGCTGCTAGGGCCTGGGTTCAGAGCATAGCAACATCCTAGACTACAGCCCCCAAAGTCAAATTATATCCTGGAAAGGTGTGTGCAGGAATATAGCATTTGGGGGATTTAGGCGACTATTCCTCTGCCTCATGTTTGAGCGGTGTTAGGCTACATGGGAGCAAGCATTTGGTCAGCCTAAGTGCCAGAAAACTGGGGGAAAGTTCCACAGAAGGAGCTTGCCTTGCCGTTTAACCGGGTCAACGGTGACAATGGCCTTTAAGGAAGCATGCTAATTAGGGCAGTCCTTTCTAGTCCTCTCTCCTGCAGTCAGTGCGGAGGAAACATTGATACACACCACACGGTCCATTAATAAATGACTGCTGGGGCCAAGGCTGAGTGAACTTCAATAAAGGAAATGGAAGAATCTGGAAAGCTGACCTCTCTCACCTTCCTCTAATGATTAACTCCAAAGTATTTAAAAAAAAAAACTCTGGTTGCTTATACAAGTGCTTCCCTTCGTGGGAGTCTGTGGGGAAGAATGTCACAGGATACTAACAGAAAACAAAAGAGGGTAGCCTTTGATAACCCGCACTGCTGGGTATGCAGAGTCCTTGGATTTTCCTCTGTGCTAAGGATAAGGGGGCTGCTCCCAGGGTGTTTCTCTGCCCAGGCACAGTGTAAACCTTGGTTTCCTGCTCCCTGTCTCGTGGCACACCCACTGGAAACGCTGTTGTAAAACTGCCAACTCTGTGGCAGGCACAGCAGACAAACTTTGCGCCTCTTGATTTTGCAGAATGGTGATGAAAATAAATAGCTAGGCTGTGGCTGGTGGGATTTCCTTCTTCCAGTTTGCAAACACAGGCCACATCAGAGCTGTGCTGCAATTAAACAAAGTATGTCGCTCAGTTCCCTAGGGGGTAGCTGGGACTTGTCATTCAGCAATGACTGATGAGGAAGGGAATCTTGCTCACTGGAGCTTACTGAGGATCGACCAAAGGCATGTGGCTTTTACAGCTTTCCTTCAGACCGGATGCCTGGGCATCTTTCCTAGGCCTTTAGAGCAACCAAAACCAGAAAGCTCAGTGATGTTGTTTGGAAGTGGAAGGGTGTGTGTGTGTGTGTGTGTGTGTGTGTGTGTGTGTGTGTGTGTATGAAACTAGACATCTGGTATACCTGGTTGGATGGTGCTGTCTACAATGGTTGGCTTCTCTGTGGCCAGGACAGTGGTGCCTCCTGAAAAATAAGAGCAATAGCATACCACAATAAGAAAACAGAGGTAAGGGTGGGTAATGTTACAAGCTCACATATTGACACATTCCCCACAGAAAATTCTTGCTTTAGTTCCTGCCAAGATCAACCACGTTTGACTGATACTTGGTCTCCCACAATATCTGATTCAAACAACATTACCATCAAACTGTTTTATTTGAGTTTTTATGCATGTGTTGTGTATGTTTACATGTGTGTGCAGATTCAGATTCACCTGGGTAAGTGTGCAGGGCATGTGCATGTGGATGCCAGAGGACAACCTGAGGCGACATGCTTAGAAATGTCACTTACCTCCTTTGAAACAGGGTCACCCAAGTAGGCTAGGCTGGCTGGCTAGTAAGCCCCAGGGATCCACTCCCCTAACACTGGGCTGCAAGCTTGTTGCCATTAAGGTGTTTTTTTTGTGGGGGGGGGCTTTAAGGGCTAACTTCAGGCCCTCAGGCATGTGGGGAAGCCATTTACCAACTGATTCATTGTCCTAGCTCTAACACCATTACTTCTTCTTTTTTTTGTTTTGTTTTGTTTTTCGAGACAGGGTTTCTCTGTGTAGTTTGGTGCCTGTTCTGAATCTCACTCTGTAGACCAGGCTGGCCTCGAACTCACAGAGATCCGCCTGGCTCTGCCTCCCGAGTGCTGGGATTAAAAGCATGTACCACCACTGCCTGGCAGCATTACTTTTTTTTTTTTAAACCTCACACATTTGTTTTTTAAACTTCTAAAAATCAACAAATAAACATTGTTATTTATGGTGTATAATATCACATTCTTGCATGCACACACACACACACATACACACAAAGGAATTGTTAAATTGGGCTGATTAGCCAATGTGTTGCTCTTTCTCCCTCTCTCTTTTTTAGTGATGGTGGTAGTGAGGTCTCTTGTAGCAATTTTCAAGTGTGCCATATATCCTGGCACATTTCCTCATAAAGTATCCAGAAGGCATGGGGAGTTGGGGACTTTGCTCTAAGGCTAAATGTGACATTCAGTTTCAACAGCGAAAGGCCAGGGCCGCTAACAGTCCTCACTGACTGAAGTATTAAA
The DNA here is from genome assembly GCA_902168405.1 of Peromyscus aztecus. Lineage (NCBI taxonomy): Eukaryota > Metazoa > Chordata > Mammalia > Rodentia > Cricetidae > Peromyscus > Peromyscus aztecus. The sequence goes on from CABHPQ010170009.1 coordinate 3,079, forward strand.
CTTGACCTACAACTTGAAACTTCAAATAGTTTCCAGCGTTTGAGAAGGGTGCCCTCAGGGAAGTCATGAGGTCAGTCCCCGCAAGGTATTTTTAAAACTGAAGGTTTGAAGTGGATGACTGTGGTTCTCTCCCTTTTTCATTCTTTCCTCTGGTATAGCTGTTTATTTTTTTCAAGAACAAATATTCTGCTTAGAATATGGTTTGGAGAAGTGGTGGAAGGTTTGTGAAGGCAAAGGGGATAAACATTTCTTCACAGTCCCAAGGGACTCAGGAATGGGACAATGATTGCAGAAATACTGTTAGCTTTGATTCAGCCTGGGACTTTCTTGGAAATCTCTGTCAGGGGAATGGGTTGTAGCCTTTTGCAGAATTTAACTTCTCTTCTGCATGGCTGCTTTGCCATCCCCACTCAACACCACTCGAGACTGTTCTAAATCTCTCTCTCGCTTTCTGTGCCTGTGTGTGTGTCTGTATGGGTGGGGGTGCTTGCATATGAGGATACATACATATGTATGCTTGTGTGTGAAGGTGCCCACGAAAGCAAGAGGTTAATATCAGATGTCCTTCTTACCTTGGGTTATTGAGGTGGGATCTGTCACTGAGACCCAGGGGCTTGCAGGTTAGGCTAGGCTGGCTAGCCATCAAGTCCCAGGCATCCTCCTATCTCTGCTTCCCCAATTCTGGGGTGACAAGCACATGCCACTATTCACTCTTGTGTAGCAAGCACTTTACTGAGTACCCCCAGGCCCCTGGCAGTGTTCTCAAACTTGCCCGACCACAGGAAGAACCTTGATTACTCATCACAGTTTCCTCTCTGCTCGGCCCCTCTGGGACCTAGTGGGAACGGAATATCTGGGAGAAAGGACCTTGAAATAAATTATTTCCCAGAGCTTCTCAGATGAGTCTTCGACTTGATGGGTCTGGGAAACAAGTGGTGTGTTGCTTTTTACTCAGGAGCTTAAGGGAGCCATTCTCCTCTAGTGTATTGCCACAGCAGGGAACAGATCATCTATATTAGTGTACACACACACACACACACACACACACACACACACACACACACACAGTGTGTGGAAGCCAGAGGCCAACATTACGTGTCTTCTTCAATTGTTCTCCACTGTATTTTAAATTACGTGTATTTTAAATACATGTGTGTCTGCCTGTGTGTGCATGCATGCGTGTGTGCGTGCATGCATGTGTGTGTGTGTGTGTGTGTGTGTATGTGTGTTGTGGAGCCCAGAGGGCATTGGATCCCTTACATCCCCTAGAGTTGGAGTTACAGACAGTTGTTAAGTTGCCCGACATGGGTGCTGGGACCCAAACTCAGATTTTATACAAGCTCCTAACCACTGGCCCCTCTCTAGACCTCTCCATTTTATTTCTGAGACAGTGCCTCTCACTGATCTTAGAGCTGAACTGACTGGCCAATGAGTCCAGGGGCTCCTGTCTCTGCCTCCCTGGCACGGGCATTACTGGTACACACTGCTCCAGCTGCACCTGACTTTTTACATGGACCGAGGAGCCGAGCTCAGGTCCTCATGATTGTGTAAGCACATTGTCTGCTAAGCTGTCTTCCTAGTCCTGAGGAACTGATCTTTATGCCAGAGTCTAAGCACTGGTCTACTCAGGATAGAGGCATGGTGGGGAGGGCAGAGACTTCTTGCAGGGGGTTCTGCACGCGGTCCTAAGGTGCTGCAGTTGTGCTCTGACAGGCACTCTCAGTTCATACAGATCTGTGATGATCTCTACACAGGCCTGTTCTTTCCTACAGCTCCACAGACCGGAGCTCACATTAGTGTGCTGGCATGCATTAGAGAGCCAAAATGTTTTTACTTTAGGAACATCTAGCAGTTTCTGAGCTACACCTTTGCACTACCACATCCCATTCCCTGAGCGAAAGTGCTGAAGAAGGGTCACATACGCATGGCCTCTATAAGGTAGGAGAGTCACATACGCATGGCCTCCATAAGGTAGGAGAGTTGCATACGCATGGCCTCCATAAGGTAGGCACTGGAAAGAAGGGATTCTGCACACTGAGAGTTAAGAAGGTGAGTTTCTGATGGCAGGATTGGAGGGAGGCCAGAATACATTAGCATACTGTCCCCAGTAGAATGAGAGGAGAGAGATTCAAGGTGAACACACGCTTTCATATCTGATACGCACGATCAGTTTTGTAACAGGCTGGAAGCTGAATTCCACTGTTGGGGCCACATGGCTCAAGGTGAAATTTCACCTCCCACTGCCTTTCAAAAGGGTTTGCAGTTCAGCAACTTCAGGGGTGAATCTTAACTTTGGCCAGAAAGCATAGAGACACACGCTCTCCAGTGTCTACCAGGGGGCCCAGCTCACCTGAACGTCAGCATCATTTGCGAGTGATAGCATTTGGCTGGAGTATTTGGTTCCCTCCATATCTGAACATGTCACCCCAGGAGAAAAATGAGAGGAGACTCTGAATGTACTGAGGGAATGAGCATTGCTGAAGAGAGATTCAACCCTGTTTCTACACACCCTGCTCTTGGAGTTCAAGTGAGAACGTTCCCCACCTCCCAGGTTTTATTACACCGGACACCCAAAGTTTATAGCTCTAGCCATAAAGTCTGTCACAATTAGCCAAAAGGGTAATGTGAGTATTTGCTGACTCTAGAGTATTAGAGGTATTTGGGTCAGGTGAGCGCAGGATGTGTGTGTGTGTGTGTGTGTGTGTGTGTGTGTGTGTGTCCATCTGTGTTTCACATGCAGAGTTACTTGGGTCTGGTATGAGTTCAAGAGGCATGTCTTTTGTATGTAGAAAGTTGCTTGGTGTGAGCTCAGCAGGTCAGTGTTTTACAGATGAAAGGTACTCGGGTCAGGTGTGGTTAGTTGGATTCATGAAAATGATGTTATGTGAGTATTGCCTTTTCCAGGAAAACGACACACTCCTTCACACTCACACACACATACACTTTTAATTTTGACCAATATAATATATTCAACATAACCAATGAAAATCAAGCATGAGAATGAACAAGACCATGTGTTCTTGGTGGGTTGTGGGCCGGGCATGACCAGCCCCTGAGGTTCTTACTAATGGGCACAGATTTTTAGAATTGTTGAGACATACTAGCCTAAGAAAATAACTATTTTCTTTCATGCTATGGTAACTTTAAAAAAAATTAAGAAAGATTTTTTTTCTCTGCTAAAGAAACCATTTCACCACTGTAGGTGAAACAAAACCTTGTCCTCTCAAGGGCTGTCACTGTTTCCACCCTGAATGACACATCTTCTGGGGTACACGGCTTGCCTCATCCGCGCTTTGCTCCAGGCTAACAGGCTTGCCCTATTCATTCAAAGGCTCTGGTTTCAGTTGGCTCAGTCATGAACTAACGTAAAAATGAGAAGGCCGTTTGTTCGGATATGGGGAGTAAATCTGAACCTTTGTTTCTAATCAATATTAACTGACTACCCTCGGGCTCATAAGGATAAGAGCCCTCCACAGAGGGCAATTGAAAAGGGTGTACTGTGATTCTGAAATGCCTCCTTTTCATGAGGGACATTGCTGAGGCTGTGTTGGGGCCCACAGAGCCCTAAGGCTTGGGGTGGCCTGCTTGCAGGCGACTCTGGGAAGGTTGTATGGGGCCTGGCTTGGGGATGGAACTCTGTTTTCTATATTGGCCCCAGAACTTGTTGTCTAACATAAAAATGTCTCTGCATTAATTGGACAAACATTTTTGTGGCTCGTGGCTACATATGTATAAGATTTCCATTGCCAGCCCACAGTCGTGTGGTAAGTCTTTGAAATTTGGAGGGTGACAGTTTTGGGGGTGGGGTGGGACTTAAACATAAAAATTCTGGTTAGCTGTGCTACATTTCTGGGTTGATTTTTGCCCCCCTTTAACCTTGCATTTTACCTAGGAGCCTGGAGCTCTTTCCCTCTTGCAGAGGAGAGACTTTGACGTAATTGGAAATGAACCAAGGGACAGTCCCTAAACTTTTGCTTGAATGGGTTCAGCCATTAGCCTTGCAGTATTAGGAAATTACATGATAACACCATCAACTTTGCTCATGAAAATTCATTACGGGGGCTCTGGGTCAGGTGCTTGGGAAGGCAGTTCAGCAAAGTACTTGCTGCATAAGCCCAAGGACCCGAGTTTGATCCCTAGTGCCCACATAAAAAGTCAGGTGCAGGAAGCCCAAAGGGAAAACAGAAGGGAAAGAGGTCCCACCCACCGGTCACCTACCAGAGGGCAAGTCAGACCCACTGGCATCTCTATTTGCAACATCAACCTGTGTCTGTGTAAAGGACAACAGCCCGAACCTGCTCCTCTTGCTCTGGCCTCTAGCAGCTGGCCATGTTGCTCACTGAGGGCCAGACCCCTTCCTATGTCAGTGCTGACTTTTCTCTCTTTGGCCCAGAGGGGTCCCCATCCTCTGTGTTCCCGAGAGGCAGTGAACAACACAAGCTGGCCGGGGCAAAGCTGAATCCATTCTCATCTGTCATTCTGTGGTCACTAAACCCAAGCACAACTGTGCCATGTGTGTGTTGTGAGATGGATATCAGGGCTAGCCTGCCTTCTCAGTCCCCAAACCAAACGCAGCCACCACAGTAGACCAGGCATCAACAGGCTGCCTGTATTGTAGACTGCCTGCCCCCCAACACTACAGGTGCTCTCCTGACCGGGTGCCTCCTGGCATTTGTTATTGCCATCAACATTTTCCAAGCGGGAGTATGCATAAAGACCCAGCACAACTCTGCAGACCCCCAAACAAACATGTGCCCAGGTTCCACCCACATGTCTAAGAGGGAAGGGTTTGGGTCTCTATGGCCCGTGAATGTCCTTGTCTGTTTAAATTCAGTGCAGTTGGTTTTTATATCGGATGCAATAAAAAGCAAAGCCAGGCTTTTTTAAACACAAAGTTACGAGCCAGAGTACACATCTGTAGCCCTAGAGTGGGGTAGGTAGAGACAAGTAACTCCCTAGACCTCAATGGCCAGCCAGTCTAGCCAAACTGGGTGGGGGGGGGGGGCGGGGAAGGGGCAGGGAATGTCCAAAAATAAGGAACAAATTGAAGAGGACATCCAATGTCAGTCTCTGACTTTCACAAGCACACACATGTGCATGCACACACAAACACATGCATACACAACACAAAATGATTGTCAGAGTTTTCTGTCCCAGGCAGTCTTAAAGGTCCTGTTATACCTTTTGTAGAAATAGGGTGTGAATTTCAGTGCCCTGCCCAGTTTTCAAGTGGGCAATCCCATTTCCCTATTTGTTTCATTACCTCTGCCAGTCTAAGTGGAAAGAAAGGTTTCTTTATAGATTTTGTGGTTTCGGATGGTGTGAGAGTAACACCAGATAGACCCCGAGGCACCTGTATCTCCCCATCTGATGAACCTGCCAGCCAGGGCTGATGTGAAGTCATAGGTAATTCCGCCTTAGTAAATTTCAATACAAAACAATTTGCAAAATGCTAACTTAAAAGCCGCATTGAAATTAGAAGTCTAATTTAATCAGTTTGCTGGATGAAGTCTCCACTCAAACAATTCTGTCCTCATTAGGAAAGGAAAGTGAACGTGTTATAGCGTGTGGTTGGGGATGGGTGCTGTGCGTGGTTCAGCGGGAGGGGCGGCCCGGAGATGAATTTGATGACACGCTCAGCCCTGAAAACAGCCGCAGCTACTAGGAGTGATTTGTTGCCGTGGGTGGCGGGAGGAGATGAAGCCACGTGGGGGGTGGCAAAGCCACCTGTGGGTTTCCATTCTCCGGCGGCCCTGCCAGTACCCTGCCACCCACCCCTCTGAGCGACAATCAGACACACAGAAGACCAGGACACAGACGGACAGGGCACAGTGGTGGGATGAGGGTGGGCTCTGCACCTGTGAGCTGGAAGTCATCACCTGTGCCGCTGTGACAGTTGGCTTGGTCATCGTCACACTCGTCCACGGGGTTCCCATTAGGCGTGGTTGGTCCAGCTGTGGGCGCTGAAACAAGATCCAGGTGTTACTTCTCACACTTCTGAAAAGCGTTATCAGGCTTCCGGTAGGCTTGTGCAGCACACTCTAGAGCGTAGTGTGGAGGCCAGGGACATGCTCTGCCTCTCTCGTGGGAAGCTAAACACTCCTGAATTTGATAACATGAATGAGGGGCTGCTGGGTTTGGTTGTTTGATCCCTACCCGCTGAGTAAATCTGGCTGCAGGGGCAGTCAAAACATAGTTATCTATGTAAACATTTCTTTCCTGCAAGCCTCTCGAGTCTCCCGGATATTTGTTCGTAACTCTGGAGTCAAGAACCCCCGCGAGAGAGAATACACCGCGTTCCCTTTTATTCCTGAAGTACTAAGAAGCCACGCCCACGAATTCTATCACGGTCTCAGTATTGACTAGTTTTCTGTCTATACCATTGTTTTTCTGCACAAAGGAGCATCAGCTCGCACTTGACATGGTGCTAGACTTTGCTCACAGGTTGTTCTGTTTCTCTCTAAGCAGCTCTCCACCTGGGGCCCTCTGTCCCAGGCAGGTGTGTGAGCTGTCTCCTGTGGCCTGAGGTCAGCTCACCTAGTCTGGTCTCCAGTGGGATTGCATTCCACTGCTGGCTGGGCCCCCTGTATCTTTGAGTTTGTAGTTGAAAAGTAGCCAGGATTAATCAAAAGACTGCTTTTGAAGTCCTTTAAATTTGGTTCAGTCCATTTTTTCCCCCAGCCTGTTACTCATTTTTGCAATCTGTTTAATATTTTACAGTTTGGAGGATTGTATTTCACATTACAGGACAAGAGATAAGGGTCAAGTCTCTTAATGGGAGAGAACCATATGAGAGGCTGGGAACAGGTAAGGGGGGGGCGGCTCCTCTCCAGCCCTGGCCAGGAGGAACGCGCCAGTTACAGTTGCTTTATTGGGAGGAACTCAACACTGTCACTGTGCTTAAGGAGTGAGCAGCGTTAAGAGAAATGTAGAGGCAGAACCAAGTTTCCAGTGCTCCAAAGTCCTGAATAGTTCCTAAGAATAGCTGGGAAATCACCATGAACAGACGACATTTGCTGTTTAGGCCCTTCTCCTGGACTTTGTGAAACTAGTTGGTTAGTGAGTGCCTGGGCTCTGCCTATCTCTGCCTTCTCAGTGGTAGGACCACAAATATATACCACCATGCAAACTTTCTTCTGGATGGATTCTGGAAATTGCACACAGGGCCTTATTCTTGAAAGGCAAGGATTTTACCCTCTGTGCCACCTACCCAGTACTTATTACATTTTTTTCTTAGTAGCCAGTGTTACACACACACACACACACACACACACACACACACACACACGAGCACATGCACACACTCATCTGAACACACATCCATGCACACTCCTACCTGATGTACACACCCCCCTGGCTCTATTCACTGCCATCCCTGGGTCAGCAGAACGCCTGGCTATTTGTACAGCTATTGTCCCTCAGTGTGCACAGTCCTTGATAACCTGCAACTTTTAAGACTGTTAGGCTCTGCTCATTCTGTGGACGTTTCCCCATGGTTAATCGTGCTAACAAGGAGAGGCTTCATACTGGAAGTGGCCCAAGGTGGCACCTAGGTTCCATTACAAAAAGTATGAAGTGACTCATTTTCATGCCTCAGTTTCCCTGTCTGAAAGTCTTCTGGGGATCTCCAACTGTTGTTAAAAAGAAGCTTGAGCACAAAATAGGACAGAGAGTCGTTCAAGGCTGGACTGGACCCCATCATCTCCCCAATAGCCCTTCAGACACCACCAAGAAGCTTGGCCCCGGTGCTCACTTGATAAAGCCTGAGAAGGGGTCTCAGGCATAGAAGGGCTCCCCCTCGCCACGTGCATTAAGAAGCGGTGGCATTATGTTTTCCAGATGACTTTTCTTTACCTTGGTTCAGGGCAATGCTTGTATGTCCCCTATCTTACTCACCCCCGCAGTTGAAACTGGCAAACTGCCACAAGGCTCAGTGTTTGCAACCTCCCATTCATCCCACCCTCTAAATCAAAGTTCTGTCCAGGATCAGGGTGAAACACCTGCCTCCGGGTACCACCTCCCCTTTCCCAGAGGACCACCCTTCTCAGAATGCTGAATGAGCACATTTTATGCTTGGTCAAGATTGCTAACTGCTTCTTTGTCATTTGCTTGATCCCTGACATGTGACTGTTGGTTTGCAGTGATAGTGTTGGAAGATTAAGACTACAGATTTGGAAGCCACAAGCATGGGTAGGGTGGGAGTCACAGCTTGATTTTAAATCTATATCGAAGAGTAGCTATGAATTACTCAGCAGTGTGGTGATTGATAGCCTAAAATCCTATGGTGCACAGAGAAAGTTCGACGGCATTTAATGTGCTCAGGAATGTAATTATGTTTGGGTAGCTCAACACACACATAATTTTGAAACCTGAGGAAGGTGATATTAAAAAGCCTTTTTCACAACAACTTCGAGCATGTGCTCAGTTGATTAACATCTGGGCACCAACAGCAGCCATTCTTCCAGGTAACCCAGAGAAGGACCTCTATGAGGAGGAAAAGCTGGTGTAAGGTTACTCATTTATACCCAGATCTAAGGCAGATGCGAATTCCATTGCATCAAGCAACAAATGACACAATAGCCAGCTCAAATCACTCAGCACCTCTGTCCCTGGTAAGATTTGGGGTCTGAAATTTGTCCTTCACGTGACCTTCATATGACAATCTGAGAAATGAGGGAATGTCCTTCAGCAGACTTCACCATAGGATCAGATACTTTATCACAGGTTAAACTGTCTTTCTTTCCAGCAGCCTAAGGAGTCAACCCAAGATGTCTTGACATCCCTCTGTCAAATGGAGCAGGACAGTAGTCAATAGCACAGACAGAAATTTGGATGGGACAGACCTGTACACATACTTATTTTTCTTTTAATAATTTTGACTTTGTTATTTGTGCATGTGTGGTGTATGTGAGTGGGTGCAGATGACTATGTGAGGAAGTGCATACATGTGGAGACCAGAGGTCAACTTTCATGGGTCAATTCTCTCCTCTATAGAAGCTTCCAGGGATTGGATTTAGGTTGCCAGTCTTGCCATAGCAAAAGTGATTTTCCCTCTGGGCTATCTTGATGACCCCTCCACCTTTGGAAGCCAAAGGAGTTGGCGAGGGGTTTTGAGAAGTGGACAGAGGGAGAGGTAGCATGGTGGGCAGAGGGCTTCACTGAACCGCAATGGAAATGTTTCAGAACCCCAGAGAGATGGCAGAGACAAGAAAACTGTGGGTACGCTCAAAGACACTGGGTTATTCATTTTAAAATGGTGGCACGTGTCATAATCTCAGCTAGTTGGGATGCTGAGACAGGAGGATCACAAACTTGAGGCCAATTTAGAGTATAGTGGGACCCGAATCTCAAAAATGAATATGCAAAATGAATTTTTGTTTTGTATGTTTCACCTTAATATTTTTGTATGTGGATGTTCCTGTGTGTGGAGGTGTGCATGTGTATACATACATGTGGAAGCCAGAGGTCAACCTTGGCTTTTGTTCCGCAGATGTTATCCACCTTGGTTTTTGAGACAAGGTCTCTCGCTAGCCTGGAATGGATTTACCTTTCTCTGCCTCTCCAGTGCTAGGAATATAAACGCACACTACCACACCCAGCATTTTTTTTTTTTTAAATGTGGATTCTGAGGATTGAACTCAGGCCTTCATGCTTTGTGTGGCAAGCATTTTACCAACCAACCAAGCCATTTCCCTAACACACACACACACACACACACACACACACACACACACACACACTCAAGAGAGACAATCTTCTAGACTCTAAAGAAAGAAAGTGATGCAGACTACCGAGGCAAAACTTGGATGCTCTGTGGCATGGGGGTGTGTGTGTGCCAGATCTCACTGACTGCCAGGTGTGGAGCTACAGTTCACTGGGGGAGAGGGTGGCAGCTTTACCTCAGCACCCTCAGAGGCAGAGATGCTGTGAGGATGTAAATAGAAAGGGAGGGAGTAGAAGGGACTCTGGGAACTGTAGTTACCTTCCACTTCACAGCCCAGAAGCTCCATCCTCAGTCCAAGCCCGCTGTGTGTGGCTCTCTCAGGGTAGATCCTGATGAAGCGCGTGGAGAGAGGAGAGAACGTCCGCAGCTCAGGAGTGTCGTAGTTGTTGTTGCCTTCGAAAGACTGTGAAGCAAAAAGAGCTGGTTATTAAGAGAAAAAGTAATAAGGGCTGGGTAGGTGGCTCAGCGGGTCAAATCCGTGCCTTTCAAGAATTCTGGGTTCAATGCCCAGAATCCATGAAAAAGGAAGCTGGGTATGGTGCTATGCATTTGTGATCCCGCCACTGGGGAGGCAGAGACGGGCAGACCCCTGGAACTTGCCAACCAGCCAGCCTTGTGCAAATGGTTAGCCCAGGTCAGTGAGAGACTTGTGTCAAAACACAAGGTGAAAAGTGCCTGAGGAATGACACCTGCGGTGTCCTCTGGCCTCCACATTCATGAACATCCTTGCACACAAACCACGCTTACACACACACACACACAGAGACACACACACAGACACAAAGACACACACACACACACCTGTGAATGAACCATATGCACACATAGATACACACACACACACACACACACACACACACACACACGGTCACTTGGTTTCTTCTTTGTATAGGACAGTAGAAACTCTAACTGTCTAAAAGGTCAGTAACTGAGTATGAACTAAACAGAGTAGAAAGGTTAACAGAAGGAAGGACTACATTAAGAATATCCTCAGAGCCTTGAAGAAAAGCGAATTCCTGAGTACCCAGTGAGCTCTGGAAATGCCTATCTTTCTTTAAACTCTGCAAGCAGTTTAGGGGGCAGATGATGATTTATGGGTCCCAGAAGGTAAGACCTGTGCCCATTATGTCTAGGTGGGTGTCTGACCCCAGCCTTCTCTGCTGTGACATGGCCTTCATCCTTTCCTGTTTGATGACATTCCTGGGATAGGCCCTAGAGGATCTTTGTTAGCAGGTGAAGGAAACTTAGAGAGAACTGTACCTGCATTTTCTGGGCCCTACAGACCCTAAACCAGAAATTCCAAGGGGGCACATTTGGGAGTGGCATTTTCTGAACCCCCTTACTTGATTCAAGTCTCTCTCTCTCTCTCTCTCTCTCTCTCTCTCTCTCTCTCTCTCTGTGTGTGTGTCTGTCTGTCTATCTTTCTGTGTGTGTGTGTTACACATGCATGTGTGATATACATGAGTGTGCCCAAGCCTGTGCAGGTCAGAGGTCAATGCTGGATGTCTTCCTTAATTGCTCTCCACATTATTTTTTGAGAGTCTCTAGCTGAATCTGGAACTCACCAACTGGCTAGGCTGGCTAGCTGGTGATCCAAGGGATCCACCTGTCTCCACTTGCCAGCTGCCATGATGACTGAGTACATGGATGGGGGGGATGTAAGTTGGGTCTTGCTTGAACAGTGAGTACTTTACAAATGCAACCATTTCCCCAGCCCCCTGCATCGGGACTCTTGATAGGACATAGAAGTGGGGACTGAACCTATTCCTTTAGAAATTCTTGGTATTTCTTCCATAAGTGAGAAAAGGAAAAACAAATGTGGTCTAAGAACTGACCAGCGTCATTTCTCAGGAGCCTTAAAGCACACACTGTTGCTCCAGAAGCTGAAGATTTAATGGGAGGCTTTGAAACGATCCTCCCATCTGCCTTGCAGATGTGGCTCTGTATCACTTATTTGAGGTGGAGGAAGATAACGTAGGAAGAGAACTAGCCACCTCGTGGAGTTTATAGTAGATACGGAATTTCAGTAAAGACTGCAGTTATTGGCTCTTAAATGAGAGGCTCCTGTTTTTGCTCAAGCTTGGTCCTCTTGAAGAGGGTGAGTTAAATCCCCGAAGAAGGAAGAATTAATTTCCTTTTGTGATGCTTGGGTTGGAAACAAGGCCTCCTGTGTACTAGGGAAGTGCTCTACCCCTAATCTAGACTCTCAGCTCAGCGATAGTTTAATGGAGTCCAAATGCCATATTTCAAGACCTTAGCTTAAACCAATGAATGGAAAGCTTTTGCTTAAGGAGTACCACCAAGCTGAAGGTACTTACAGACCAAAGGTCTTACCTCAATGGTCAACAGCAATCCTGGTTACTAGGGACATTCAGGTGGTCTGAACTACAGTATGCATTGGTTTCCCCCATCCCATGTGTGTATGTGTGTGTGTGTGTGTGTGTGTGTGTGTGTGTGTGTGTGTGTGTGTTTATGGAGGCCACAGGACAACTTCCGGTATTATTCCCTCAGGAATTCTCTACTTTTTTGCTTTGTTTTTGAACGTCTGTTAGAGTATACTGATTAGCACCCTAATAGCACCTCTGTCTGGCCAGAGTCCCTAAGGATCCATTTGCTTCTGCCTGCCATAACCGACTTTTTCATGTGGGTCGATCAAATTCAGGTCCTCAAGTTTGCGAGGTAAACACTTTACCTCCCCAGCCATCTCTAGAGCCTTCCACATCTTTTCTAGATGAGGGAACGGGTCACAGAATAGTTAAGGAGTTTGCAGAGGCAGGATGCAAACCTTGGCTGACTTATTGGAGCTCTTAGCCACACCACTCCAGGGCTCTGGCTCTCAAAGATCAAGCAGCACAGTCTCCTCACTTCATTTTTGCTTTTGAGGAAAGAGGGTCTTTCTGTGGTACCCAGGACTGACTACAGTTCCTGAGCTGATATGATTTTCCTGCCTTGGCCTCCTGGATTAGCTGAGACATCTTCCACACATACCAAGCTTCTAGCCTCTTCACTAGGAGGGAAGAACACCAAGGTCTAAGAAATGTCTGTACCCAGGAAACACATTTGTATTCACTGATGTGCCTTTAATTTGATGCAAACTGGCAGCCAGATGGAGTGGTCAGCCAGCCCTTCCAGGCAGAGTGGGAGCACACGGAATAGACTCAGCATCCTAACACAGCCGAGGATGTGAGGATCCCATGGAGAACATGCCATGGCTAGAGGAAACATGTAGGAAGAGACAGACAGACAACCAAGGGCTCTGGGGTCTTGAAGTAAATTAATTGGCCTTTATAACTCAGAAAAACCAGTAGAAATCTAACATACTAACACTGGAGCTTAATTCATCAATTTCCTTTTTTAAGGAATACATTTGCTATCAAGGTCCTGACTCTTGATAGATCCACAAGCACTGTGAGTAATTGAGAGTCTGACATACAGCATTGTTAGGCCCAATTAAGCTGTTGTCAGCAAGACGCTAATTGTAACGAAAACACCATTACTACACACACAAGTCCTGTCTACACTGATGAGGCTGGGAAGAACATCAGAGGAAGCACTGTTATCGCTGGAATTCTGGGACCCTTTCCCCACTTCAGCTTGAACAAAGAACGAACACAATGTGAATCTTTATAAAAGCTGTCAGTGGCAAGCTGGGAAAACACCAGCAGTGAAAGCCGCATGGGCTCCGGTGAACTCAGACAGCAGAGGCTTGCTTAGGAATTAGCTCAGGGCTCCACAAACCATTGTTCTTTAGAACCTGAGGTCTTTGGCTCCTTCCAGTCCTGAAAAGTCTAGTTAATCTAGACCCTGACATGTAACCATCCTGGCAAGAAGGAAGTTAAAAGAGAGACCATCATGCCTTCACCTTGACTTTTGTACTACAGAAAAAATGATGAACTCCAAAGAATTAGAATTTCCCTAGTAAATTCTGGGCAAAGGGAAAGGCTGAAGGCCAGTGCTAGCCACAGTGAGAGCTTGTCCCCCGGTAAGAGATTTGACACAGTTCTGAGGACTTGTCAGACCACCTTGCAGCAGAGATGGGAGCTGAGACAGGGGTGGGTCAGTGATGGGCGGGACCACAGTTGACCAGCACTGCTTAGCTATGCACACCTCTAGCCCTCTATTTAAACCTAAGCCTCATGTCCAGGACCTGGAAGATCAACTTGGGGCCACTGACACCCTCTTTGCTCATCTTCTCAATGGGGCCACATTGGATAGATAAGTCTCCTTTCTCGGCTTTTCTCCTGGTATTTGTGATGGCTAAGAGTAGCCTGTTGGGCTGCAAGGGCCAGGCTCTGCCCATAACAACTCTGGTAGAAGATAGACCTTGCCAATTATACGTTTGTGCATGGGGGTGAGGGAAGGGCATAAAGGAGATTAATTCACAAAAGCATTGTCTTATCCTACAAATATCCACATTTCACTTTTACGTGAATGATGGCTGGCATCCTCGGCAGGCAGCCAGCATTTGGACCATTAAGTAGAATACGTTTCAAATACCTTTATATAATTTGAAAATGTAGGCTGTCTGAAATGGAAGATTTTACCAATTTCCATCTCTACTTTAGTAATATTATTTCAGGGGAAGAGCATGCTAAGAATCCTAGATTAGGCTCAGTCTAAGGGGTCTAGAAGTCTCCATGGTTTCAGATATCATAGGAAGATGACAGGGACGAGCATTTCAGGACTAAATCCCAATGTATTTGACCAGTCTCCAGCAGGGGACTCTGTTAAAGTTGAAACACACGCGTTAGCTTCTTGTACAACTATCTACTGGGTTTGCTGCGACAGGCTGACAGCTTCAGGCTCCGCTGCCGTGAGGGCTAGATGACAGGAAGCATATGAAGCCTCCTATCAGACACATATGGCAACTTGTTTGCTCTCTCAGAGCCTCGTGTGAAGAACGTGTCACAACAACACGCCTTGCATCGGCAGCAGCGGGGAAGAGGCTGATTTGCTGCCTGCTCGAGTTCCGGGGTGAAGTCACGGTCCATTCCACTCTTTGAAGTCGGTGTACAGGGACTTCAGTTTTGGGTGGGCTTCCCTCTCCTTTTTCCCAAGTCCAGAAAGGGTGGACATAAAAAGGACAAGTGGACTTGGGAGATAGTCAGTTGGTAAGGACTGAGTTTGATTTCCAGAGCCCAAGTAAAAAGAAACGGGGAGTGGGGTGTCACACACCTGTAACCCTAGTGCTGGGGAGGCCGAGATGGGAGGATTCCTGGGGCTCCCTGGACGGTAAGCCTAGCCTAGCTGGTAAGTCCCAGGTCTGAGAGAGACCGTGTCTCAAAACACAAGGTGGATCGCGTCTGAGGAATGATGGATAAAGTGCCCTCCAGCTTCCACATGCTTGTGCACATAAGTGCATGACACACTCAAGAACAGTTACACATATAAACATGCACACACACACACACACACACACACACTAAAAGAGGAAAGTAAAAAGACATGAGATAGAAGGAAGGTTATGAGCTGGGGCTGTAGGTCAGCTAATGGGTTGAGTGCTTGCCCAACACGCACTGGACCCAGGGTTTCATTCTTCAGGACTGCATACACCAAGCCTAATAGTGCATGCCTGTGATCCCAGGAGAATTAGAAAGTCAAGGGCATCATCAGCTACCTAGTGAGTTGGGGGCCAGCCACCGTGGGAGCCTCCATGAGACCCTGTCTCAGAAAAGAAAGAAGGTAGTCACACACAATGCTGAAATGCTCTAGAAACCACAAGTCACTTCAGGGAGGGATGAGAGACCGTTTTACACGGTACTCAGCAAGAACATTGGTTGAGTCAGTGGCCGGCAGCTCCATCACTGACCTGCAGCCTTTGGGGGAGCAGGGTCTTACCCACAAAGCCACGTATCTGGAGGGAGGAAAGCTAGCAGGGGGACCAGGATTACTTCCTATCTGCAAGGCCTTGCACCCTGTTTGGAAAGTGAAAGGGGATGTCCCGGCCAATGAGCTGCGGTCGTCACCCCGTGGGGGAAACAGCTTTGGGTGGGTAGAGTTAGAAAGACCTAGAACAAAGGCCAAATGTGTTGGTGTGAGAAGTGTCAACAGAGTATGTGAAAACCTGGGGGCGGGTCCTCATTTTCACTCCAAATCCACTTGGGGCCGGCCACCCAAGTACTCTCCTGGGACCCGTTCCAACTTGGTGTGGTCTTCTCAGGAAGTGTAAATAAATGTAGCCAGAACCCTGAGTAAAACCTAGTGGCTAAAGCATATCTTTTGGGTTTGAATGCTGGGATATTTTAACATTGAGAATTGCCTCCTCATTTCATTAGATTAGCAGGAGGTGACTGAGTTTTAAGAGGTTCCAAACACATAAGAATATATCTAAGCATTATCCATAATAGCTAAAAGATGGAGACAGCTCAAGGGTCCCTCAGTAGTGAATGTATAAATTAATGTGGCTTTTCACACAGCAGAACACTATTCTGCTCTTAAAAGGAAGGAAATTGGGACCCACACTACTTCAATGTTACACTAAGTGAAATAAGCTAGCCGCGAAGCATCGAATACTCTACTATGACCGGCTTACAGGAGGCTCCTGAGTGTCAGACCCAGGGGCGGGAGGTAGGATGATGATGGGTTAGGACTGATTGCGGGGAAGCGGAGAGGGATTCCTGATGGGCCCAGCATCTCAGCTTCACCAGCCTAAAGTTCTGGAGAAGAGCTGGACATAGATATGGATTTACATGACACTGTCATGATGTGTGCTTACAAAGATTCAGATGGTAAATTCTGGGCATATTTTATGACAACTGAATATATGTTTGTTTTGTATTTTTGGTGTAGTCTCATTCTCTAGTCCACACTGGCCTGGAACTCACTATGTCCCCAGGCTGGTCTCACAGAGATTCTCCTGCTTCTGCCTCCTGAGTACTGGGATTACATACATCCCCAGCTCAACAATGAAAACTTTAAACAGTGTGGGGAAATGTGGCTCAGTGAAGAGTACATTCTTTGCATACATGCTCTTCAGTACCGTGAGCAAACGAACCGACAAACAAATGCTTCAGGGAGCAGGTCCAACTAAAGTACTTGCTTTGCAGTCATGAGGACCCGAGACTAGTCCCCCAGCGCCCAAGTAAAAGCCAGATTAGGCATCTTGAATTTGTCACCCCCATGCTGGAGAGGTGGAGTCAGGCAGACCCCAAGAGCTTACTGACAAGCCAACCTGGCCAAATCTGTGCTTCCCTGGGAAGGCCTTGACTTCTGCTAGGACATGAGAAGGGGCCTGGAACATAGCTCGGTTGGTAAGGCGTTGGACCTGAGTTTGATCCCTAGAACTCATGTAAAAAGTTGAGTATAGTGGTGCGTGCTTGTAATCCTGGGCTTGGGAGGTGGAGATATTGAGGATTGCTGGGACTTATGGCCGAGTAGCCTAGACCCTGTCTCAAAAAACAAGGTGGCTAGCTCCTGAGGAACCACATTCAAGGTTGACCTCTAGCCTCCACACTCACGTGTGCAGTGCTTTAGGCATGCATGAATGGATGTGTGTGCACAACCATGCATGGGCACATGCACACACACACATGCACAGGCACACACACAAGCACACACACACAGAGACAAACAGACACACACACACACACACACACACACACACACACACACACACACAAAACCAAACCACAAAAATCCCAGGACATGAAGAATGACTCTTTACTTCTATCATGGGCTGGAGAAGTGACTCCCTGGTGAGCCAGCGGGCAGGTATTGTCCCCAGAGAGTGGCTGTTCCCTACCCCAGGCCTCACCTTGGCCTTGCGCTTGCTGTCATCCATGATGGTTTTCCAGTCAGAGCCGTTGTTACTATAGGCGATCTTGAACTTCTTCATGAACACCTTGTTCTCTCGGTGCTTCCCACCCTGAATGATGACACCTCTCACTATCTTCTCATCCCCCAAGTCCACTTGGAGCCACTCATTGATGTACGGGTGGGGTGAGGGTGGCAGTGCCCAGCCAGAGCGACTGGTCACCAGGCGGATGTTTTCTGGCATCCAGTTTCTGTCTCCTTGGTTGGATGCTGTAATCTGGGAGTCTGAAATAAGTCCAGACACCATGCCCAGCATTCCAGAGCAAGGGTAATCTAGAGGTGGGGAGAACAGACGTGGTGAGGTTATTTCCTGAGAGACATCATGCTCAGAAAGAAAACATAAGCTTATATCCATCTATATGAAATCCTTAGTCTCTAAGTGTACATTAGCAGAGCCTTCCCTCCTGCAGATCTCTTTTCTACTTGTATCCTCTCCTCAGACTCACATTCCCATGAAGGAGCTCTTCACCCAGAGCATCACTACCACCCCTGCCTTTCTGCGTTTTCAGTTCTCCTAAGTTTAATGTCAAGCTAAGGTTCTACGCTCTTTTGTTCCTAGAAGTTGCTCCAGTTTCAAGAAGTGCTGCCTACCAGTCCCAGTTCACGCTGGGTTAGAGATACTTAAAGAACTATATCCCCCAAACAAGAAACTGCTGAAGCAACAAAGGAAGAGCCTGGCTTAGCATGGAGGAGGCAGATGAGGTCCAGGGAGCCCCATGTCCAATGACAAGGACGGTGCCATTTTATCCTTTCCATCAACTGTCTTCAGGATCTGGTTTTTTTTTTTTTTTTTTTGGTTTTTCGAGACAGGGTTTCTCTGTGTAGCTTTGCGCCTTTCCTGGATCTCACTCTGTAGCCCAGGCTGGCCTTGAACTCACAGAGATCTGCCTGGCTCTGCCTCCTAAGTGCTGGGATTAAAGGCGTGCATCACCACCGTCCGGCCTTTTTTTTTTTTTTTTAATGATAAGGTCTAATGTAGGCTTGAAATGAGTAGCTGAGATGAAAGATGACCTTGAACTTCTGATCCTCCTGCCTGCACCTCTTGAATGCTGGAATTACAGGTATGTGCCGCTATGTTCAATGCATGTGCTCTTATGGATTGAACCAGAGCTTGGTGCATGGTAGGCAAGCACACCGCTAACTGAACTACATTATCAATGCCGCCCCCCCCCCTTTTTGAGACAGGGCCTCATCGTGTAACTCTGGCCAGCTTGGAATTCACAGAGGTTCACCTGGATCTGCCTTTTAAAATCAACCTGCACATACATGTGTGGTGGCCCCAGGACAGCCTCTGCTGTCACTCCACAAGTGACTCTTGAACCTGACGCTAAAGCTCGCCTCTGTCCTAGCTCTCTATTATTTCAAGGAAAAGAACAGTATTTTCTGTCTAGGTCTTAAGAATCACATTCTGGGTGTTGAGGAGTTAGCTCAGTTGGATCTCCAGATTCCATGTAAAAAGCCGGGCCTGGCAGCTGACACTTATAACCCAGCACTGGGGAGGCAGAGACACGCAGATCCCTGAGCCTCACTGGTCAGCCAGCCTCGATGAATTGGTGAGCTCCCAATCCCAGTGAGAGACTGTCTCAAAAACAAAGAAACAAACACATACAAGCTGGCTGCACTTGTGGACTGCCAACAGAGTTTGCCTGGGGCCTTCACACATCTACATGTGCTCTCCCCACATGCACACCTTCCATGAACTCAAACATCCCGTGAATCCATGCGACACACACGAATCTCATTTTGGTTTCATATCAGCTATCCAATATATCCAGTTACTGACAATATATGCTAGTTACCAACTCTCCCTCACATCCCATAGACAGATTTCCTATTGCTGCTTTTGGTCAAGACCTTCAGCCTCCTCTCTCCTGATCTCAGAGACACAGCCTGTGCAAACATCAAGATGCAGCTCAAGAGTTATGGAGACTTGAGCCATCTTGGGAGGACTCCCTTCTTGGGCATGTGATGGCCCAGGCAGGAAGTGTCCAAGCTGGGGCAGAGCTGTGCTGTGGATGGGATTACAAGTTCTGTAATCACAGATAGACTGTAAAATCCCCAAGAGCAATAAAGTACATATGTACCTCTTCACATCTTCTGTAGCAGTTTGAGCTTCTAAGTAAAAGGGGAGTATCCATCATTGATTGACTGATTGGTTGCTTAATAAATAACTGACATCAGTTATCCTCCTTGCAAAATCATACAGCTCAATTAGGGACATACAGGAGTGACAACCTCCTTTCCTTTGAAACAATTCCATTCCACACACTGTGATAAATTGCAATCTGAAAGTTTAACCATTCTAAGTGATTCCAGTGAGGCTCTCGTGTTGACCTTAAGCATGAGTCAGTCAGCACATCTCCTCACAAAACTGTACAGTTCTGATCACACACTAGGACTTGCAAGCAGAGCTTTGAACATCACACATCCTAGCTCCTTACTTGTACATTCACTGATGCTAGAGAAGAAGCACTTCCTCCCTGGGTGGAGGTGGGGCTTTCTTCCATTCATTCTCTCTGCCAGACCTTCCTATCATCTTGCTCTTCCCACCATTTAATCTGTGGGAAATATCGACTCATCTTCAAATATTATTTAACTTAGTCAATATTTCCAGTCCGCAATTGGATATGGTTTTCTTTTTCTGGGATGCCTTATGATACTTGATCTGTATTTTTTTTTTGTATTGACAATCTTATTCACTCTTTTGGATAACTGCTTTTTGCTAGCTCAAGTTTTATGTTCCCTCCTTTTTTTTCTTCCCTTCCTTTCTATTTTTTTTTTTTTTGGACAAGATCTCATGTCCCAGGCTGGCCTGAATTC
Organism: Peromyscus aztecus; assembly: GCA_902168405.1. Lineage (NCBI taxonomy): Eukaryota > Metazoa > Chordata > Mammalia > Rodentia > Cricetidae > Peromyscus > Peromyscus aztecus. The sequence goes on from CABHPQ010170009.1 coordinate 23,435, forward strand.
ACTATGTAGCTGAGAATGACCTTGAACTCCAGATTCTTCTGCCCCTGCCTAAGTACTGGGGTTTCAAGTGTGCACTGACTGGCAGCCTCTGCAGTGCTGGGTTCAGAGCACAGGGATTCCTATGTGTTGGGCAAACATACCAACAACTGAGTCACATACCAAAGCCGGATCTTAATTTTATTGAGGGTATGAAACAAGTCATATTTTTCTGTTTTCTGAGACATGCTGAGCCTGTTTTTGTACACTGTCATCCTCAACAAATACTTGCTGAATGAATCAACGTATTACAACAGTCAGAAGCAGCTGTCGTTTCTCAGGATGCCTTCCTGTAACTCAGCCTGGCTATTTGCTCTGGGTGGGATCTGGAAACCAAGAATAAACTAATGGGGATTTTAAAAAAAAGATTTACAAGACCCGTTTTACTGAAGAACTGTGAAACTCGTGTTAAAAATAGAAGTCCCATTTTTTTGGCTACAGTGGTCACACCTGCCTGACTTTCAACCAGCTTCCTTATAAAGGTGATGCTCAGCTGGCAGAGGGAGCCAGATGCCAGCCTTTTAGAAAAACACAATTAACTTGGACGCTATGAGCGGAGCAGAGCCTTTACGAGATGAACGCCCTTTCTCTTACAGAGCTTCTGGGCTGTTTCTTTCCCAAACCTGGTGATACCCAGCCCCCACTACACCAGCAGTCACAGTGTTTAGCCAGTCCCCACCACGTCTCTGTGAACGTCCCTTCTGAAAAACAGCAAAGAGAACCTTGATTTGACCTTGACTGAAAACCATAAGACTTATACTGTGCATGTGTGGGCATGCGTCTGAGGGACAAAGGACATCTTCCTGTACATTCCATGATGTTTTTTTGAGACAAGACCTAGGGGTAGCCAGTTAGGCTAGACTGTCTGGTCAGCAAGCAGCAGGGAACCTCCTCTCCACCATTCCAGCTCTGGATTATAATGCGTAATGCATGGCTTTTTACGTGGGTTCTGGGGTTTGAACTCAGGTCCTCATGCTTGCAAGGCAAATGCTTTACTGATGGAGCTATTTCCTCAGCCTAGCCCGTAACTCACTTTTAACGATGATGAGGAAGAAATCATATTAGCAATTATTTCAAGGTTTGAATGGGATGCTAGTTTATAGCAGGGTTTCCTTGGCAGGAAGATACACGTTTGCCCATGTTGTTAGATTTAATCAGCAAATAGACAACAGAGCAAGAATTGGATTGGAATTGCAGAGAACAATGACTAATCCTTAGTGTACCCAAAACTACAATGGGAACATTGAACATATGTACACTAACAATTAACGTTTTTTTAGCCACATCAAGCTCATTGGGGATTTGGTATTTTGCTTGGCAACCCTGTTTTTTGAAACCTTAAAGTCAATCTTGAATGAAAGAGTCAAGTGCATGATGTTACGGGGAGAGGTTGGATGTGGCAATCATTAGTGATACTAATTGACTGTAAGATCTCTGTGCTTGACCTTCAAAGAGAAACAGAGCACATCCAAGTAATAAGCTTTCAAAGAGTGAGAAAGGAACAGTGAAGTATGACAGTAACTCTCGATGGGCACCATGCGGTCTTCCCCTGACGGCTTGGGAAGTTTCCCAAGGGTGTTGCGGTGTCTGGAAAGGTCACTCTCATCTGCGATTGACAGGAGCATGTGACTGAGAATAGAATACCACAGAGCAGAGCACAGGCTGGCTCTCACAGCCCAACAGAAGTCCCCCAGTGTCATCTTTCCAATTCCCTCCTTTACCAAAATGATGCAGCCCTCTTTAGAGAAACAAGGAAAACATTCCTTCCTCAATCACCTGTAAAGCATGATGTGTCACCCTAGTGCGTCTCTTTCTGGGTAGCATGTTACCATATTCTCTGGATCTCGGGGATAGTTGTATTTCTAAAGAATTTCTGAATGTAAAACCTAGGTTCAAATGTGGGACTCTAGAGACTTTGGAAGTCAAGGAAATGATGCATTACGTCCTAAGGATTTTAAATTTGCTAGTTTCTTTAAACCATCAGATTAAGTTAGGACTTGCCTACTCATAAAGAGGGGGTGAAAATTCAAGGTTGCTTGTTTGTCAGAAGGCATGAGAAGTGGAACTCCTTCATCCAGAAATAACCACGGAACACTCATGGTGCTCCAGGCCTAGGGGGTAAAGAGAAAGCATGGTGACCAGGTTCTACACTTCCCCATTGTCTAGTCCAACAGGACACGGCAGACCTACTTTTTCATCAGCCTGCACTTGCAGAGGACCAGGGCCTCGAAAAGAAGGAAACGCTTATGAGGATTATCTCATTGCAGGCTCTACCTGCAGTTTATCCTGCATCCAGTTTAGTAGGTAGCATGTTTGAATTATTGTGTGGGGGCATTTAGTGAGCACTTCACATTAAGCCAAGTACATTATAAATATTCTTTCATTTAATACTCATCACAGTTCATTAAGGTACTAACAGACCAGGAAATGTACATCTGAGATGCAAAAGGTCTTGGCTGCAGTCAGGCATTCACTAAGTGAACAGTCTTGAGCCAGGTCTGGCCTTTCTGGCTGTGTGACGATCATGGTCACATACTGCCCTCTCCAAAAACCTGCCAAGGTCAATTTCTCGGAAATGACAGTCATTTCACTAGAGAGAAAACAAAGCAAAACCCAACTGTGTAGTTAAAAATCACAAACAGGCTGTGTTTAAAAACATTAGAACAAACTACTTTAGGTACTGTTTAAATAAACAGGCTATTTAACTGTTTTTTTTTAATCCAATAAATTACTTTCTTTTTTTGTTCACATTCCTAGAATTACCTCTTGGGATGTCCTTGTGCAAATAAAAAGGATAATTTAAGTTCAAATAAATATTTTATTTAACCAAAAGGACATACCATAAATCTTAAGAGACTGGACAGTCAGAGTTCAGAGTTCAGACTAATTTGGAGTCTTTATTAAGCTTGCTTCTATATAAAATTCTGGTGTAGTGACATGAAATACGGTTGGAGAAATGGACCAGAAATTCCCACCCAGACCTCATGTGGCCTTGTTCCTATGAATTTATGGGTAGACTCCTAAATTAGTAATGCTCTCAAGTCCCCTAGAACTTTCTGTTACTTAACTATTATCAAAAACAAAAACAAGGTCACGTCTGAGTTTTCAGTGTCCTTCTCTCTTCCAAATGCCCCAGCATCCAACTGCTGCCTCCAAGGCCTTGAACTTCCTAAGTCTTAGATCCTCCTACGATAAATAAGTCTGTGTCCACCGTGGAAACAAGTAAAACCTGGGTAAGGCATCAGATCTGGGCTTTCCATTCCAAAATGGACTTTTCCACAGATCTTCCATAAAGTAGTTTCTCAACACAGCATCTCCACTCTGATGGGAAAGTCCCATGGGATGCTTTGCTTTCCAAAGTCACTTTTCTTCCTTCTTTAGAAATTATCAGGCTCAGCAGACAAAGCATAAAGTGCATCGGGAAATGAAATGTTCTAAGAGACCAGAATACAATGGTTCACAAGGGACCAAAAGTTGTTGACTTTCTTTTTTTTTGATTTTTCGAGACAGGGTTTCTCTGTGTAGCTTTGCGCCTTTCCTGGATCTCACTCTGTAGACCAAGCTGGCCTCGAACTCACACAGATCCGCCTGGCTCTGCCTCCCAAGTGCTGGGATTAAAGGCGTGTGCCACGATCGCCTGGCTAGTGGCTCAGCTGTTAAAGACTAGGCTCACAACCAAAAATATAAGTTGTGGACTTTTTAATTACCTTCTTAGTGAATCAGCCTCAGAGCCTGTGTGTCAATCTTTTAAAACAGATTTATTTTTATTTCACGAGTGTTTGCTTCGTGTATGTATTGCACCACAGGAAAGCCTGGTGTCCACAGAGGCCAGAAAGAGGGCATGGGATCCCCTGGAACTGGGGTTACAGACAGGTGTGAGCTATCACGTGAGTGCTGGGAACTGAACCTGGGTCCTCTGGAAGAGCAGTGGGTGCTATTAACCACCGGGCCGTTTCTCCCGCTCCTGTATTGTTCAGTTTTTAAGACATGAAGATTACATGTGTGCTGTTGTTGCTTTTAACTGAAAGCTCTGTAACATACCTACTTACATGGAAGAGGGCTGGAGCGTGGCTGCTGTTACATCAGAACACAGGAGAAGTCCACAGTAAGGGCCGTTACGAAGCCTGGAGGCCTCGAGTCCAGCGACTCCTGGCCGAACACACCTTGACTTCCAGTCACCCGGTGACCCTCTCTCGGACAGGTAACAGGACTAAGTGTACCTCATCATTTTCATCCCTCAAGTAGGAATAGCCTCTTGTTTCAAGTTAACAGATTCCTCAAGCACTGTTTGAAGAACAAACTGAAAAACCAGAAACTTTCACAGCTTGACTTCTACTTTTAGAATATCCAGTTAAGAATTGGTGATACAGCTGGGTGTCGGTGGCGCACACCTTTAATCCCAGCACTCGGGAGGCAGAACCAGGTGGATCTCTGTGAGTTCGAGGCCAGCCTGGGCTACAGAGTGAGATCCAGGAGAGGCATCAAAACTATACAGAGAAACCCTGCCTCAAAACAAACAAACAAAAAAGAAATTGGTGATGCAGTTCCTACTGTGATAGAGTACTTGCCTACCATGTGTGAGGCCCAGGTTCAATCCCCAATACCACCAGGGGAAAACACACACACACATACACACACACACAGGTAACAAAACAGAGACAAAAATCCATGGCGGAGTTGCCAGGCTGCTTAGGGAGTGAAAGCCACCCTTGTCAGAGAGGCAAACTCCTTCAAGCACAGCTGATTAAGCCACCCCTGGATTTCAAAACTGCCGAGAGAAAACCGGTCTGGAACCTTCCATGGGGCAGCTGTTTTTTTAGGACCCAATAATGACAGTCAGCATGCTGCCCACCTAACAAGCAGAGGGCCAGGCCCGTGAGCTGCCTCCTCAGAGCTTGCATTTGGTGGAAAGCAGGACACTGACAGAATCCCCACCATTTGACATGCTACGCTAAACGCTCATGTCCACCTCCCGACCTGCCATGAGGAGAAGTCTGTGTGCGCTCAGAACTGTGGCTGTTGTGCAGGGGAGAAAAACCAGGCCTGGGAAACTCTAAGTGAATCACAAATGGCTAACGAGTTAAGGTAGAACTTGAATTCAGACACGTGTACATCCAGTGTCCAGGCCCTTGTGGCTTGAAGGCAAAATATCCCCCATGGGCTCATGTATTGGAACACTTCATCTCTAGATGCTGGAACTTTTTGGAAAGGTTGTGAAAATTTTAGGAGGTAGCACCTCACTGGACAAAGTGAGTCACTGGGGGCAGACCTTGAGGTTCTTTTTGTTTGTTTTGTTTTTTTGTTTTGAAGCTCTGTGTAATAGTCCCAAATGTCCTGGAACTCACTCTGTAGACCAGGCTGGCCTCGAACTCACAGAGATCCACCTGCCTTGGCCTCTTGAGTGCTGGGATTAAAGGTGTGCGCCACCACCACCCGGCTGACCTTGAGGTTTTATATCTCATGCCAGTTTCTTGTTTCTTCTCTGCTTCCCAACTCGAATGTAATGTAATCAGCTGCCTCACACTCCTGCTGCCACATCTCCCTGCCATGGTGGACTGTATCCACATGAACTGCAAGCCAATCCTTCTCCCTTCAGCTCCTTCTTGTTGGGTATTTTGTCACACTAATGAGAAGAGTAACTAGTACAGACCTTAACTACCAAGTAAATATGAATAGATCGCCTTCATATTTGCACATATGAACAAATTCTCCTCGAATGGAAAAAATTTGCATTCATTCAAGAGGGGGCAACTTCCATGTTGGCACTTACCTGTTATCTTGCAGCCATAAACTTCAAATCTCATAGATATGCCAGTTTCCCAGGACGCAGGTTTGATCCGGACAAACCGAGTTATCAGGGGTTTGGGGAAAACTCCCAAGACAACGTCTGTGGGGTTGGTGTTTCCCTGAAAGATCTAGATGGGAGAGAGAGGGCATTAACAAACTAACTGTATTCGAAACAAACCCCAGAAACTTTCCACGAATGCTTGTAGACACTGTTAGCAGCTCTAGCATTTTCGACCAAGGTTGGGGTGCCATTAGCAAGCGGTCATGTTATTTTTCCCAAATAACTGTAATCAAAGAGAACCCTGTCCGGTGCAGAATGCCTCCCCAATCATATATTCTTTCTTGAGAGGCTACAGCCTCTAAAAGCACTGTCACAAGGATGGCATTTATTAAAGGACACATGCCGTCATCTTTAAAAGAAAGAAGCAGTTAGCTTTACCGGAAGAGCCAAGCCTCACACGTTCCTCGGGGACTCTCACTGTCTCCCTTCCCCAGCGACTCCCAGAAGAAAGGCTCTTTGAGTGCTGGGTTAGGTCTGGCTTTTTAAAGTTCTAGCTCATGTCCTCAGATACTGCCCTAAGCCGAGCACCTTCCTCCCCTTTCCCTTCCTTCTTTTTGTAGAACTTGTTGTGTGTATCCCTGGCCAGCCTTGAATCCACTAGGTAGCTGAAGGAGACCTTAAACTCCTCATCTTTCTGCTTCTACCTCTCAAGTGTGGGGGTTTCAGGTAGGTACCGTGTGCCTGGTTTAGGGGTGTTCATGATCAGTACCAGGGCTTTGTGCGTAGGAGACAAGCACTCCAGCCACTGAGCCACATCCCCAGCTTCCTGGCTTCCTTGCTTATTTGGTCCATTGGTAAATGTTCTTAGTCATGCATCAGTGATTTTAATACTTTGGAGTTATTGGTAGAATTATGCTTCAGTGGTCAGAGGCAAAACTAAATAACAAATGATTTTTAACGGAAAATTTCCAGTCTTCTGCTTCTAGGTACAAATGTGTCCTTCCATTCGAAGAACAATGAGGCATGCGACCACAAAGGCAAGGAGGGCCCAATATAAACCAGGTGTTTGCAAACGTCCTTTGGGACTATACAGAATGCGGTGGTGGGTGGTGGTGTTTACAGGATCTCTGTACGCCATCATGGAACATTCTGGCACCAGCCTTCCCTCAGATAAGAGTGGACGCCTCTGCTTTCTAGATTTGTAGGTCAGTTATAGGTGAGGATGGCCTTGTAAAAGCAGCGATATTTACACGGGGATGTGGTGTGTGGTGTGTGTGTGTGTGTGTGTGTGTGTGTGTGTGTGTGTGTGGCGGTAGTGTACACCTTTGATCTCAGCATTCAGGAGGCAGAGGCAGGCAGATCCCTGTGAGTTCAAGGCCAGCCTGGTCTACACAGAGAGTTCCAGGACAGGAAGGCTATATAGAGGGACCCTGTTTCATAAGTCCACCCCCTTCAAATAAAATAATAAACCCAGCAGTTCTCTGTGGTAGTGGATGCGTCACTGTGACCCCCCACCATCTCTCAGGTATTATAATCAGAGCCTTCCTTCAGGGCAAGGAGACTCTCCTCATCTTCCAGTGAGTGCCTGCAGCTCCCTGAGCTTTGCTCTTCCCTCCAGAGCAAGGGCACACCAATGTCATCTGACTGGTACTTTTGCTTCATTGGGTTTGTGTGACCCGGTGTTCCTCTTCTTCAGCAAACACCAAAAGGCCCCCTGTACTTGGCTTCTACTTCAGCAACTCCCTCTGGGAAACAACCCGAATGGGTACATTTTCATGTGGCAAAAGTAACGAGAAGCTTCC
>CABHPQ010170010.1:0-71837 GCA_902168405.1 Peromyscus aztecus
AGCCTTAACAAAAAGCTGGTGAGTGGCTTAAAATATCATGTTCAGGTATTTTCCTGACAATAAATAGTCATTCTAAAGGAAAATACAAAATACCTTTGAGGAAATATTTTTGCCGAATATCAAATGTTTTATAGTTTTGTTGTGTAAGCCAACACGGCCATGATTTCCCTTATGCTCTTGGCTATTAGCCATGTATTAGCAGGCACATTCAGTACCTGAGGAGGTCAGGAGGAACTGCTCTAGTTAGAAAAGACGGTATTCAAATGTAGTTGCCAGCACTAAACGAGGTGGAAAATTTAATTTCTATTCGATTCTAGAAATCATGTTAGCCAGTGTTTGCAGGCTGATCATGTGACAGTTAAAGCTGGCTAATTAAGTTTCATAGTTGTTGTTGTCCCTCGGGAAATATCCTGCTTCTCCTTCCACTGAGAAGTCTTACTTCCGCTCACTCTACACCTTCTCCAACTTGTGGCTTGTTTTTGACCAGGAGAGAAGGAAAGTGTGACGCACTCGGCATCAGAGACTGCAATGAGATGGACTCTCTTTGACCCACTCATTCAACAACCACGGGGAAACACAGAGCCATCTGGACTACTGACTACATAAAAATAAAGTCTTCTAACAGTCACAGCCAGAGGAAAACGGACAATAGCAAATAAGCGTTCATCTGGATGCACTCCATCTGCTTTGTAGACAAGCCAGAAACCGTCAACTTCTGCCAAAGTAGTCCCGAGAGTTCTTGGGAAACTCTCACTGTCTTTTGCAGACAAATCTTCTTTTTTCCTCCAAATCACTATTGCCATGATAATGACCAAAGCAGATGCTCTTTTAGTAATATAGCCTAGAGTTGTCCACTCCATCCTACTTGCTATTCCTGAGACAAAATAGCAATACCATACACCAAGGACAATGGTATCTAGACCAAAATCATACTGTCACCTTTAATAAGAATATCTGTTTAGATCATCATGAAAGAATTTAGCACACATATAGCAGTGCTGTGTAATTTCACAGACACTCCCCCCTTCATTCTGTTTGAATTCATTTTCTGTTCATTGTCCTCCCGACTCCACAGAGCTCAAGTGTGAGATGATGGTGGCTAGGTCAGAGTGGCTGATGGAAATGGGCCTCTGCTCAATAATCGTTACTTTGAGCCTCAGTGTAGGCAATAAACCCACACATCCAGAAGACTCTTTGTCCCTTCAGATGGCTTACCTATAAAACGTCTCTTCACGTTTCTTGCACACAGAAAAATGAATGGTCTCAGAATAACATTTCACTAGATGTGTCTCTCGGAGTGATCATTAGTCAGGTGCTTGCCAGGTACTCCGCTACAAAATACTATGGAAAAGTTCGGAAGGGTTTATTATTATTATTATTGGGGTTATTATTAGTAACATTTGACTAACCAGAATTTTGTGGATCAGAATGTAAGAAAGTACTGGACCAAATAGATCAGAGTCAGAATGAGCTGGAAGAAGGGAAAAGAGTTACAGTGTGGTATAGAATTTCTTTATAAAGCTACATTCTACTGGGGAATTAGCATCAATAGAAAGAGGAGGAATTATATCCCCAGGATAATTAAACACCTGCAGCTGTTGCTAAAAAAAAAAAATAGTTTTATTTAAAATCATGATTACGGAACCTTCCAGAGGCAGCTGACTAATGAGTATGATGGAGCTCATGTGTCCCCAATGCATTCTTCATTTTCCTTTCTCTTCATCTATTGTTTTTTTTCTTTTTAGATGCTCATAACAGAATGGTAGGAGCTTGGGTAGCTATGACGACCCTGAGGAGGTAGTCATATGAAGGTGGAGCAATAAGGTGCAAGATATAAAGCTTAAGTATCTAATGTTATAAAACTACATCTCCTTCCTGAACCATTTCCACTCAGACTATTAACTGAGTTTAGTTATATTTCTGACTTAAGCTACTGTCAGCTGATTTTGCAGATGATAAAGTTGTAAGCTAACTCATGAAACTGAGAAAATTGAGATGTGAACTAAAACTACCAACAATTTGGACAGAACTATATATTCATTCTTTGCAGGTAAAATATATTCAAGATAATGTAAAAAAGATTTTAAATGTATTGTTGACAAAATTGCATCCCCTAGTATTTGCTCAGTATTAGAATAAACAAATGTTATACTTAAAATGCGTATTAGCTAACTTGTATCGCAGAATTTGCAATTCTGTAACCCATGTCTTCAATATTAAATATGAAAAGATACCTTTGGGTGTCAATAAATTTCATTTGCCAATTTTATAAGTTCATCCATGGGAAATTACTTACTCTTTCATATCCCAGAATAGCTAAACGAGAATAAGAAAATAGAAAAAAACTCGTCAAAATCTTTTATGTATTTCCATTCTTCTCTCTACATTTTTATGCTAATGTTAAAAAACAAATTGCTATGTTCCTAAGAAATTTTTTTCCAGAAACATATGAATGAATGTTTTCTGGTCCTGTGAGGCCCACAGACACAGAATTGCCATTCCTCAGGCCCAGTGAAGATGTCCATAACATTTGATATCTGGTTGATCAATTACAAGCTTAGTTTTGTTCTGATTTACTTAGTCCTTGTAATACATAAGAATTGTTGATAATATGACAATTGATGATTTAAACAATAATAATATTTAATATTCTGTTCAAACAAGAATTAGAATAAAGTGATTCCATTAAAAAAAAACGAGACAAGAAGTCTAGAAATGGGAGGTCCGAGGATTATGACATCAGCGACATAATGGCGTCATCGAAGATCTAGACACCGTCTTTTCTCTGATGGTCTCATTGCACCCGCTTCCACCATGTCTAACACACTGACACAGTCCCTCCCATGCTCACATCTTCCTTCAATCCTATCCCAAAGCCAGAAGCTGGAGGGAAGAATGGGAAACAGTTTATCCTCCAAGCTTCCCTACAGCTTGAGAAGGAACATGCTTGCCGGGAGTCTTAATACTTCATTACTCAAGCTGTAATCTCACAGATCTCAGAATCCACTCTCACCTGTAAACTTACTAAAACGCAGTGTTCCAGGTCTGACCCCAATTGGCTATATCCTGTTTTGCAACTTAATGAAACCCCCAGGTAGTCCTTCTACCCAGTAAATTTTGAAAGGCCCACAATATTTGTTTTCCTGTGTACTTTAGATACTGGAGACAGGCCTATCCTGGGATGCAAGAGAAGATGGCAAAGGAATCTTTCTTGGCCTCTTCAGTGGAAACGGGAAAGTACACAAGATGGAGTGACTGTTGAGTAAGTTGTTTCCAGAGTCTGATGTGGTATTTTTCCATGGACAGAGTGGTATCACACGTCACGCTCACTGCACTTGAATCTTGCCTGCTGTGACTCCGTGGCTTTCATGGTGCCTGGGGAATGAAGCCTGGCTTCAGGAGCAATATTTTCAAGAGAAGGTTGAGACGTTACCCTTGTGGTTTTGGAAAGGTTCCTCATTTTTATAATCTTGAGGTTTAAGAGCGCCGTCTGACCCAGGGGAATTCAAAGGAAAACCATTGATGCTGGCAGAATTCAACAGAAGGTGAGGATTGTAAAATAACAGGTTTCTTTTTAGTTCTCGTTGGTATGAAATTTTTTTCCCCACCAGAATGGCTAATAAAATTTATTCTTGTGTACATTTTTTTCCTTTTGCTGTGCATTAGTTCTAAGGATTTATGGCAAACGTTTACTAAGAAGTTTGTTTTAAAATATGAAATAACTGTCTCAGAGGAGTTTAGACTAACTTTGAAAATGAGAATTGCACTGTTTCACAGTTCAGCCATTAATAAACTATGCCTTAAGGGTTTCATAAAGTAAAATTGTGACAAGTTTTCCAATCATATAAAGCAATAAAACAGAATGGTAAATGGGATGAAAAATAATAAAGCAAGGGGGAAATGCATAGTACCTATTCTTGGGCCAATGTGCTTCCAAACCCCAATTCAAGTCCATTTAGATGACCTGATGACTCGTAATCACATCTACACACTTACTTAGAATATACCTAGTAATCAGTCCTATGGGCTGTTTGAGGACATTTTGAAAATCAAACTTGGCTTCCATTTTGTTTCTTCTCTGGAAAATATGTGTTCTCAGAAACCCTACCTCATCATAGCCTTACCAACGTAGCAGGATACCAATTGTTGCCTTACTGACTAGATGGGAGGCCCAAAGACACTGTCATATTTACAGGGAAAAGAAATCAGAAGACCTTTCAATGTGGAAACATGTTTGAGCTCAGAAATGCTGCTTACACACACAACCTGTGCTCCTAAGCTGAACTTGTGATAGGGTGACCATTTGCAGGAGAACCGCACACAGGAGGACAGGACGCTCTTCACTGCTAGTCATGTTTTGGGTGCACATAGTTCTCATGGAATTGGCTGGGAGGCCCCTGCTGAGATCCGCTGGCAAACTGTGGTGCCCACTAAAACAACTGTGACTTTCAATAAAAGCTCATGCCATGGGTGCCAAAGCAAACTTGCGAAAATTGCCCACTTACAGGCAACCCAGACAAAACCTTAGGAGGGCTAGAGTCACTATTTAAAGGCCTCTTTAAAAGCCAAGAGAAATGTATCCCTGATTTATTTCAATACTGGTTCTTATAAATGGCAAAGTCACAGTGAACCAATGGCATTTCATACCTACAGCTTGGATTGGGCTCAGCCTAATCTGGAAAGTGGAAACAATGAGAATCCTGGGCCACCCTTTCCTCTGAGACATTACCTGGCGAGTTCATAGATTTGGTGAGGTTTGATCTTAAAGGTAAAGATTTGGTGATTAATTGGTGATTTGGAAGCAGTCCTATTTTTACATTTCAGATAGTCTTCATTGGACTAAAGAAAAATAATATTTACAGAAAAGCAGGAAGCACGTTTGATTAAGAAGCATCAATTCAATATGGTTTCTTTTTTTTTTTATTTTTCTCCTTTGGGGTTTGAATTTAAGATTCTCATTGTACCCATTCGGTCTAGTGCTAAATCAGAATGTCACCACTTGCTCTGGCACAGGTACCTGGGAAGGAGGATGAAAGGTACATGGAACAATTTGTGTCTCTCTGAGTCACCAAATGTTCCTTCAACAGCTCAAATGTGTCATGTGTTTTGTCCTGTCTGGTCTTGAGCAACAGAAGCTGCGGTAACTGTAGGGGGCAGGGGGAGGGGGGAGGGGGGGTTGGGCGGGTTACTGCAGGATATGGGACAGTAATTACACATGAATATTTGCCCATAATTTCATAATTTTTTTGAAAATGATACATAAGAACTTGTAATAGAAGTTACTGCTGGGATTGGGACAGGAGCTAGTGAATGTGAATAAAAGAGAAAGAATACTTAGAGTTTTTTTTTTTAAGCTTACAACGTAAATGTGTGTATGCCTGGCTGGCTGAGTATACAGATATAGATAGACAATCCATTCCAGAAAATTAATAATAACAAGACAGGGAACGAAAAACCACGTTTTTGTTGGTTCTGTTTTCAACGGGGTGGTTAATTTTCTCTCTCTAGATTTTAGTTGTCTTTTTCCTAAAGTAAGGTGAAGAAAATGCAAAACAGCTAATATTTCCAAAAATAGTAACTCCGTAATTATAGAAATAGACCTTTTAAGTGAAGTCTGGTGTTGGAAAGGATATCAATGATAACAATACAAGACATCAGCCATACCTCTCTAGCCATAAAGTTAAAAAAAAAATCCCACATTTTTGGATGGGAGGCTGTTATGAAAAGAAGCAGTAGGTGAAGAAGAAAAGTCTGTAGGGCAGAAGCTGTCGAAGACAAGAGAGATGGGCTATTTTAGGCCTGGCAGGTGTAATAAAAAGACCATATGCTAGGACAGAATCTGGTGGAGACTAAGCTCACCTGGCTAGGGTTATCACCATGGAAGGAATCCTTGTCTTGTTTTGCTTTAATTAGATGCTGACCAACTTGGGTATGGTCACCCTTAATGGGCCTGGCTGACCTTTTTATCATCCCTCTTTTCTGAAACCTGGCTTTGGCCTCACATCTCAGAGTCTAAGTTGCTGACCCAGCCCCTACCTTCACTGCTGCCCACTCTAATAATTCCCTTACAGTTGCCATGGGAACAACTGGCTTCTACTTCTTGTCCTGCACTTTCTCTAACTGACCTATGCGTGGGAAAAGTGATTCTATTCTCAGTTATACACTCACCCACCTACAGTTGAATGTCTCTAGCTCATATACTTGAGGCAGGCGATGTTAAAAAGGCTATTGGCCAGGAAATGAGTCTGCCAGGACCACCATGCATGTGTCAAAGGGGTCCTCATGAAGGAAGTAGAACAAGAGCGATTGGTGCGGACCCTCTGTGCCTGCTGCTTCCTATGTAATGGAAGTCCCTAGCTACATGCTCTGTGTTGGGAAAGAACCTGTTGACTCACCGTATTGTAGAAACAAACCATGCTTGCTTAAATCCCACTTCACAGACAGTCCAGAGCACAAAGCTCAACACTGGCGCCATTGCCATTTTAGACTAGATAAATCTTTCTGTTCATGGCAGAAGTGCATTTTTTAAAGATGTTTGCCAGCATCTCTGCTATCTAGTCGTGAGCAACACTCTCTGTGTGATATGTAACAATATAAAATATCTCTAGGTCTAGACATTGCCAAAAGCCCCCAGCCACAGAGCAATCACCACCCCTTGAATATAACTGATTGAAGATGATTTTCCCATAAAATTTCATTTTGGCTCAAATAGAGCTAGGGTGAGTGTTTGCACATTAGCTTTATCCAGCATCCTCATCCCTTTAAGCCACATGCTGCCCCATCTGGCTGCATTATGTAGCTGGCTTCAGAGGGACACAGCACAGGTCCTCCATATGAGTTAACTTAAAGTGTTAGTGTCCAATATGGTATCTATATGGCAGACACACTTACCCTTACTAATACAAACCTTTTCTCTTCTAAACCTTTCCCATGTGATGACTGGAACCTTTTTGGCATCTTATCACAGACATTTGGGAAACTAGGAAGTGGAGAGAGATAGAAAACCACTGACAAATGTAGCTGAAGTTTTCCTGTGTCCCACCTGGCCCCATGGTCAGGACAAATCTCTCTCACCTGCCAGTCCTGCAGCCACTTGGACCCAGGTAAACACACAGAGGCTTATATTAATTAAAACTGCTTGGCCATTAGCTCAGGCTAACTATTGACTACCTCTTACACTTAAATTAACCCATAATTCTTATTTATGTTTGGCCATGTGGCTTGGTACCTTTTCTCAGTTCTGCTTTCAAATCTTGCTTCCTCTGGGTCTGTCTGGCGACTCCTGACTCAGCCTTCCTGTTCCCAGAATTCTCTTCTCAGCTTGTCCCACCTATACTTCCTGCCTGGCTACTGGCCAATCAGCATTTTATTTATTAACTAATCAGAACAACACATTCACAGCATACAGAGCAATATCCACAGCAGACAAAGGGAGATCCTAGTCATATACTGCCAGGTACAAGACCTATTAACCCACTGACACTTTCTCCTCAACTCTCTTAAATGATGACACCAGGAACTATGATTGCAAGCTAGAGTTTGGATTCTTTACTTCTCAGATGGATCACATTTATCAAGTCTTGAGTTGAATCTGAGGAATTTTGACTTATCCCAGCCCCATACACTGGAACAGAAGAGAACACTTTTTAATGGATAAAAGGGTGATTATATGAAGAGTCTCAAACTTGCTATGGGGCAGACATAGGGAACACTCATGAGTGAACTGATTGGAGATCACTCGTGAGGTTTTAAGAGATGTTTCAGTATGAGAAAGGAATAAAAACTATACAATGGGAAAGAGAGGAGGATAAAAATGAAGAGAAATATAAGAAGAGTGAGTCACAGGGGCTTAGACCAGTCTTTCTTAAGAAGACAGTGGGAGTGTGTATTCATGACAGAGACTTTTTGGTTAATAATAAATGTTTAGTAAGTAATACACCAAAGCAAGTATCTCTGAAATTCAAGAATTATGTTGCATGAGCATTAAAAAGCCATAATCCCAGATTCAGCTTAAAGCCATTAATGTACTATATGATAGATGATGAATGAGCAAAACCATTTACAAGTCAATGCTTAAAAGCACTAGCAATGCCACTGAAAGCAGAGATGCATCTCCAGTGCAGACTTTTTTTTCAAGAGAAGACACCCAAATCTGGCAAAAAGGAGGTGGTTGCAGAGTAAGAGAAATTGAAAGTGCTACAGAGGAGGGGATAAATGTCAGAAAAAATATCAGAGAGATGAAACATTCTTTTCTCTAAGAATGATGAGAATATGAACATAAGATGGAAATTTTTAATAAAACACTGTCTTCAATTAAGAAACTGAAATGTTCCACTGGTCTACAGCTAGTGAGCTATCTCAATTGTTCACAGTTAGTTACAGATTTAACCCCTTTTCTACATTTCCCCCCTTTTTATTACTTACTATACTTGTCTAGAAAAAGAAAAATAGAAGAAACTTAAATGTCCACAATATACCAATGAAAATCAAGATATTACATTGTCATCAGCCATGAACATCAATTTAAACCAGCTGTGAAATCTTTGGGCAATAAACTCATGAATAAGTATATATTGCACCTTCGTTGTTTACTTGCTCTAACGCTTCAGACAGGCCAAATGTCTGAAGACAGGTGAAATTATTTCAGAAAGTCCATTTTCTATCAGCAGGAAATTTGAGTACTGACTGGGCCTTAACATTTTCTCTTCTGTCATCTTCATCTGGTCATTATTCCCTTAAAAATAGTACTAGAAAGTGTGCATTTGGCAGAGGGAGCAAATATAAGCACCCATTTGTACAAGCGTTATGTTTGGTTGTGATTTAAGGGAGCTGAAAAGAGCTGGGGGAGCTGAGTAGACAATTGTCAAAAAGATAGGAAAGCTAGGACTGCCGAGACTCAAAGCAAACATTGAAAACCTGGAAGAGTTGTTCCTTGAAACAGTAGGTGTTATAACACGACACAGACAAAGCACACAGTTATCATACTGAAGAAATATCCTCTTGCCAACAGAAAGAAAGAGCCAATTCTTCTACATAAGGTGAAAAGAAGTTTTAAGTGGACATGGGAATGAGTTGGTTGGGGAAGGGAAGACAGGGTGTGTGTGTGTATGGGGGGGGGTAACCAAAATTAAGGATATATGAAAAAGCTATATGGAAATCTACTATTGTGTAAGAGAATCAAAGAAAATATCAAAAATAAAGTTTGGCTATAAAGTCAGGTAGGTATGGACCACAGGGGTGGATTTTGGAGATGTTGGGGGAGGGGGTAAAGATGATCAAATATATGTGGGAAATTCTCAAAAAGTTGATAAATATCTATATTTTAAAAAGTAGAATGGGGAAATTGGATGGTGGAGGGGAGTGTCCTGTATAGGTGAAAAAAAAAGTTTTTAAATGAAATTTCTAGTCCTTGGTATGGGTTACCTCCTTTTGAGTTGTGGGTCAGGGAACCCCAGAGGTTCCCAAAACAGTATAGGTTATTGCCATTTCTCTTAGTTATCCACTAGAACTAGACAGAACCTGTTGCTGAAGACATCACACACTTTTGTGGCAAGTCTTAGAAAAATCAAGCTGACACAGAACTGCAAGCTTCCTTCCTACTGGCTAGCGTCCATAGTGTCTAGAGCTGTTATTCAGGCTGGTGGAGGAGAAAAGGCATCAGTCTTTGAGCTACAACACCAACCAAAAGGCAAGATGTGCCTTGATGCAGTCAGTAGTGACATAGGTGTTATGGAAGTAACCACACACATTCTCACTGGATTTGAGGTCCTTTCCGTAGGAGGGAATTCATGTTGTTTATGGAAAAGCCCATGGCAGCAGAGTGTATAGGCCCTAGAGGGGAAATTACTACTGTTGCATTGCTAAATGCACATGGTGTCAAAATGCTTTCGAAACATGTGTGATTATACCCACACATGAGTGCTGTTCTCAACCCAGGTCTGAGAAGTTGCTGCCATGGCTGGTAATTTTATTTATATCACACCTTTGGGCACTATGAAAGCTAGTCAGAAGGAAGGAAACTTACAGCTCAGTTTCAGCTTGATTTTTTTTTCTCCATCTTAAAGTGGACAACTGGTCAAAATGCTGGAAATTAAGGGACTGTTGAGGGCTCAGTCCTGAACAGAACAACTATCTCACCCTTTCCAAGGATGGGGGGGGGCATCACAGAAGAAGAGGCAGACAGCATGAGAGCTGGGAGATCGGGTGGAGTGCCGGGAAACGCTTTCTTGTAGACATGACAAGGCTGTTGCACCCCAAAAACTCCCAGCAGTTACCTGCATGAGACTGGGCCCATCAACCTTCAGTCACAGATGGGAAGGGCTCATGAGACTGCACCCTTCCCCAGGGAAGTCTAAGCACTTAATGATTGCTGGGAGAGGAGAAATCACTCCTGAGTGGGGTAGCCAGTGGTCAGTTTCCCTTGCTTAAGTGAGTATCCCACCGTGTTCATGTGAGCAACTCTAACTGAATGCAGTTGGACATACACTCAGGAGCAGACACACAGAAGGGATGAGTTCAGTGGTAGGAAGGGGCTGAAAAAGGTCATGGGTTAATACAACCAAAGTTTTATGTGCATATATGGTATATGTGATAAATAAGGTATATATGAGAACCTGTGAAATAACTAAATCAATAAAAAGCAGAATTTCTTCAACATAATATTTTTATTTACATTCGCTTCTCAGTCCTTCCTTGCACCCCCCTCCTTGTGACCTCCCCACAACAACAACAAGAACAAAAAACAAGTTCAATTTGTGATATCTATATATTCACTGCATCATGGTTGAACTTCCAATGGCCTGCCCCCGCAAATAGAACTACACCCCTGCTGGAAGCCATCTATTGTGGAGAGGAACACTTCAGCATCCTTTCATAGCTTTTAAGAGTTCTTTTCTATGGCTTCCTGCTTATGCTTTTACTTTTGGGGAGGGGGTTGTGGAGGTAGGGATTGTCACGGAAGTCTTCAATGTCCCTCTTTCTCAGCTATGCATCTGCAGTCAACGATATCACTGCCAAAGTAGCTTATTTGTTCTTTACGGCCTAAGGGAGCATGGGTCATGGGCATCCACATGGTTTCTGGCCACAGCACAGACCACGGAACAGAGCTCCTGGTTGTAGTAGGGTCTTTGGTAGAACATATTAAAAAAAAAAAAAGAAGAATTTCGAGAAAATCCATATACTTATTAAAGTGCTGAATCTTAAAAAAAAAAAAAAGGAAAAGAAAAAAGGAAATCTTTCTATCTACCTTAGCAAAGTTTTTATTATGTCAAACATAAAGCAAGAGAATCCTTTGACAGTTTTTGTTGTTGTTGTTAGAGTCTGAACTTGGGTCTCACTTATGTAAACAAGTAACTTAAAGTCCTCTGTTTATATGGCTCATTGATTTAAAAAAGCCAAACCAATAGTGTTTTGTTTTGTTTTTGCCCAACGACAGCAGGATGTATAGACTAGCTATTATTCAGATGTCCTTTCTGGCTTGAGTTCACCTCTATATATATCTGCATTAAAGTATCAAAAATACAGTACATTTATTTCTCCTCTTCAAGTAAGTCTACTTTTTTCTTGAACACAGGTATAGGAAAATGTTCTGGACTATTCTGGGCAATTCTGAAAGGGTTAGCATAGTTTCTGTGGTCTCTTGATCACTTTTCCACATACCACCTTAAGCGCAAGGTCATCACCATCTGCTCTTTGCCCGTGTGTCATCTGGCATGCGTTCTCCGAGGGAGCAGCAAGAACAGTCTTTGTGCGAGGCAATGCTATTTCATCGGCTTGCGATGCATGAAGGACCACAGTACATAGCAGGTGAAAGGGATATCTGTAACACTAAAATATGGTCAGGAGGATGCTTGACAAAGGTGGAGTGGTATCAAAAGCGCAGTTGCAAAGCTCTGCTCTAGAGCAGGAACTCATAGGCTGCTGTATGTGACCAGAAAAACGCTTTTATTTTCCTCCTAGAAGTTTATGTTTAAAGTGGATCTTTCCCCCTTTCTAATCTATCATAGGACATTTATTTGCAATGCTTTAAATTTAAACATTTCAAATTCAACGTGGTTTGTAAAACTCCATGCAAAGGCTATTTTGTGACAAAAGATGCGCGTGTGTGTGTGTGTGTGTGTGTGTGTTTATTTTGAAATTTTTTTTTCTTCTTTTCAGGTCAGACTTGCAATCTGACAGCAAGATCTTCCAAAAGGCAGAGTGGACGGTAAATCATTAGATGGGAGAAAAGCATGTCACCAGAGATTTCCTTTGAATTAACCTTGCAGTCAGTGACACATCCCTTAATGCCCCTGGAGCCCCAGTGTCTTTATCTGTCAAAGAAGTATACTGCAGACAGATCTTGTGAGTGCTACAGAATTTGAGATAATGGATGTGAGGTGGCTGGCACTCACTGTTTATGAGTTAGAAAATAAAAATGAAGCAGATGAGAGGTTGAAACTGGAGGATGGCCAAGAGTTGGAGGCCAGCCTAGGCTACAAACTGAATTCAAGGCCATTCGGGGCTGCATAGCAAGACTATGTATCTCAGAAGAAGAGAAAGAGGGAGGAGAAGGAAGAGGAGGATGAGGGTGAGAGGGAAGGAGGGAAGAGGAGGGGGAAGAAGGGGAGGAAGGTGAGGATAGGGGAAGGAGGAAGATAAGGAGGATGGGGGATAGGAAGAACATAACTTTGTGGCCTAGAGCAAGGCACCCAGCAGAACTATTTCACCAGATCTCACAAACATCCTCTTCACATCTTTCTAAACCATAGAGAGGTGGGGGGTGGGGAGGTGGGGGGTGAGGGGGGGAATCCTTGCACACAGAAAACAGCCCCTGCCAAATTTAAACAAATGTAAAAGAACTATCAATAGCTTTGGGGGGCGGGTAAAAATCCAGGCTTTCCTCTGTAAGGACACATGAAGATTGTCAAAAATACCAGCAAGAAGAAGGAAGCATTTCTCCTTCTCTATAAAAATCATCGTGATTTATTCTTTTAATGAAAAAGGCTTGGGAAGGCACACCAGCTGTGGTTTATGAGGGGGAGATGAGCCAGAATTCCTTGTGGCAGGGTCCTTGCCACAAGGGGTCAGATCTGGAGTATGGGTGGACCCTGGCATCATCCCCACATCGACATAAGCATGTGCAGGCATCACACTGTCTGTGGTGACTAACTAGACTTTCGGGTCAGACTGTAACAGCAAGGCAGCCCAGCTTTCTCCACTAGTGTTGAGCAGACCTCGGGTCAAACATTTGGGGCTGGGGCAGAAGCAGCAGGTTTATGTTGAAGCGCTTGCTCGCTGGTTGCCCACTCAACACGTGTGTGCAGTTTAGCCGTCTCTGTAAATCACAGCCTCTCCCCCCAGTGATATAAATAGGGATGCGTAAATATTTCGGATTCATCAGCCTCCAAGTATTCTTCAGATGTCTTGGGTTCACCCAAACAGAACACATCGTGCGAGCACATTCTCCCTCACTTTAAAAAAAAAAAAAAATTTTTTTTCAGAACTGTCTCAGATTTATGTGAAATAGAATCCATATGTTTCTGCCTGGCTTACACTTAAATAATCAAAAGGTTGTGTGTTGTAAGAGCTGCTTGCTGTCCAAGCTGACTCTGAGCTTGCTCCCCCCTCCCCTCCTCCCAGAAACACAGGCAGTTCGGTCCCTTTAAAAGCCAAGTGAGAGCGGAGAAGAGGGGGAGGGCATAACCTAGGAAGGCCTGCGTTGCCAAGATGAAATAATCTCAAGTGCCAAGAAGTTCAATTTAGGCAGAAACGGCAATTCCCAAGAATTTGGTGGAAAACACAGGCGCCTCTAGCCATGTTCAAAAGCAGCTTCAAGGACACACACACACACACACACACACACACACACACACACACACACACCAGGCAACTTGGTAACCATACCCTGAAGAAAGAGAGGAGAAGGGTGGGACCTTCGCACCCAGCTAACAGCTACTCCGCCTGTCATTCCTGGTTCCCTGAGAGTAGCCTGTTGAGTCCAGATACAGAATTTGTCCTATTTTAGCTTGGAAATGCAAGCTCTTGTGGTGTGTCCTGGTGCCCTAACCTCACATTTCCTGTCATTCTGTCCTTTGGGCCAGCCAGCTAGCCATGGAACTCAGTATCTGTGTGCATTTGGAAAGGTGTGTGTTTATTTATCGTGCGCTTTCTTGAGACACAGCATTTCGCTCATAATAGGGCCAACATATGCACTTGGTGTAAGGTGAGAAATACGTTAACTGGAGACTGGTGAATCAGCCACAAGCCAAACGTAAGGCTATTTTCTTGCCTCAACATTGAGTCACTGACATCTTAGCTGCTCTCCTGTCGCTTTAGGCCTGAGTGTTTAAGTGATTAGAAGAAATGTATCCAAATTAGAAATACTGTCTTTAACTATCTATCTGTGAAGGATATCGCTACTCATTCTTCACAGTACTATCACAAATGAACATGAAGGACCTCGCGGTCCAATGTGATCTTTATGTGTGAAGTTTGCAGTGACCCCCACAGAAGGAACGGTCCTGGGGATTACTAACGCTGCTGGTTAAGTTTTGTCAACTTGATACACCTGAAAGAGGGAGCCTCAGCGGAAGCATTGCCTCCACCAGCCTGCCCTGTGGCCACGGCTGAGAGGCTTTTCCTGATTGGTGATTGATGGGTCCAGCCCCTGCCCACTGTGGGCGGTACCATCTGTAGGCTTATGGGCTTGGGTTACAGAAGAAGCAGCTCGAGCCAGGAAGCAACCTTGCTCCGCTGTCTCTACTTCAGTTTCTGCCTCTAGGTTCCTGCTGTGCATTTATGCCCAGGTTTCCCTTGATAATGGACTCTAACCCCTTTCTCCCAAATCAGTCGTGGTCAGAGTTTTTTGTTTTTTGTTTTTGTTTTTGTTTTTTTTTGTTTTTCAAGACAAGGTTTCTCTGTGTAGCTTTGCGCCTTTCTTGGAACTCGCTTTGGAGACCAGGGTGGCCTCGAACTCACAGAGATCCACCTGGCTCTGCCTCCCGAGTGCTGGGATTAAAGGCGTGCGCCACCACCGCCCGGCTTGGTCAGAGTTTTATTCAAGGAACTATAAGCAAACTGAGACACATACATAGCCCAGCTATCTAGGAGGCAAGTTATCAGTATAACATATTTATTTCCTCAGCCCTAACCCTGAGAAACATTAGTAATAATATATCCCTTAATCTTACAATAATGTGTAATAGGAATTAATACCTTGGTGTGTCTTAAACATACACATGCACACACCTGCTTGTACACACACATACAGTATACCTGGGCAGAGTTGATTGAGTTCCCACTGTGTTACTAGATTGTCTCTAGCAATAGAGGTGTGCTTTCCCATAATTATAAGCTGTTTTGACTCTCAAGCTTCATGCATGAAGAGCAGTCCAGTACAGAATGGTACCACAGTTACCCTAATACCTCTAAGAACTTTTATACATGAAAGAAGCATTTTTAGATCATTACTTCATATATATATTTTAAATGTTGAATATGGGCCTTCAATACCAGCACTCCGGAGGCAGAAGCTGGCAGATCTCTGAGTCTGAGGCAAGCCTGGTCTACAGAGTCAGTTCCAGGACAGCCAAAGCTACAGGGAAATGTTACCTCAAAAAAAACCAGAATGTAGAGCTTAGTTTTTAAATGCACTTTAAAATATAGTTTAGGGCACAGTAGAAAAATAAATTACCATAACAGCTGGTAGTTCCTTGCATTTCAGATCAAGGCAGAGAACCCCTTTTGAAAAACAGACAGAATATTGTGTTTGGTGGATGGTGGCTGTTTTATACAGAAAACCTAATGTCCCTAGATCAAAGGATCAGTAGTATGACAAGGAAATACTAGGAATCTTTTCTCCCACAAAGAATAATGTAGGAGATCAGTCCCCACCATTATTTACCCCAGGAACTCTTGAGGAATGAGGGATAAGAGACTTAGTTAGAAATAGGAGAGATAACAGAGAGAAAACAGGATAGATTCGGGTGGGCCTGGATCCTTATTCAAACGGGCCCAGAACTTTATTCCAAGGGTCTATTTATAGCAATGCCAAGTTACTGCTAGTTACAGTCACCTGGTACCCAGGTCTGTGGTCCAATCAACCTCTTATGCAGTCCTGCTGGGTACAGCCACTAGGAAACCTAGTGGACTCCAACAGAATTAGTTGTGTTCCCACATGAAGAACTGTGGCAAGCTCATCTGCCTCTGCTTCCTGGGTGTTCAGTACCTTGGTCTAGTTCCCAGGGAAAGCTCAGGTCCCACCCACCTTCCGGTCTACTTCCACCTCCTTCACCCCTTGTTTTGGAGTTTACTGAGCAGTTGCTAGAGAGCCAGCCCTGTCCCTTCTGTTGACAGGTTGCCAGGATATATCCAGGCAACAGAAGCTGGGGTTCCTTTTATGCGGCAGCCTTACCTTCTAACTCCAAGTCCCACAAGGGAGATGTGAATCTTGGAGTTCCCAGCTCTAGCACCAACCTCCCTGCATCCTCGGAGGGGGTTGGAATGCCATAGTAGAGGCCGGACATTGAGAAGAGGGCAGATACTACAAGGTAAGTCTGTTAGAGTGTGGCACTCTGGCCTCACAGTTCCTCAGTTTGAAGCTTTTCTTTCATCCAGCCATTACTTATTACCTCAATTTCCTCCACAGCATCTTTCCCAGTGTGCAGTAAATACTTCTCTGTAAGAGAAAAGAAATTAAAATTGAAATTAGTCCTAATAATAGTGATATTTCTGAAAATAATATTTTACTTCTTTGGGATAGTATTGACAATGAGGCATAAACTATTACTTAAATGCTGTAATGACTGAAAGATAATCTAGTTTCATTTAAAGACACAACCTAAATAATTTTCTTCAAAGTAAAGTATGCTTTTAACACTAATGCAATATTAAATTTATTGGCCAGCTTAGTCACAACAATAAAAACAGTGATAAAGGGTTCAATTACTCAGTTGAATTAGATTTTTTTTTTAGAAATCAACTGAGTAAACTATAATCAAACTTGAGTTCTAATTTTGAAATTCCTAAAATCAACAAATTTAACAGAATATAGTCGCATAGAATCCTCTCAACCAAGGCAAGGGCGTTTCCATCACCCCAGAAACTGTCCTTATGTCCTTCCAGCCTACCTTCTCTCCACTGTGCTGACTTCTGTCACCAGAGAATGATATGGCCCCATGAGTTCTGTATGTCCATAGTCATGCAATGTGTGCTTCTGTGTCTGACTCCTCTGGATGTGGAGAATGTCCCTGGGCTGTTCTGTGCTGCTGGTCAGTCCTTGATGGGTGAGCATAAAACCCCATGATTGTTCTATATTTGTTTAGCTAATCTATTGGTTGGTATTTGGTTCCTTTCCAGTTTAGACCTGCTGTAACCAAGCAGCTGTAAACACCCCTGCAGCAATTCCATTCTTCAAGTCTTCCAGCTTCATTGAGATTCATCTGACAAAATACCCATGCATTTAGGGAGTATCGTGAGGTGTTTTCATGAAGTACATAGCAGGAAGTGATTGCCAGATTCAACTGAGTTGAAGTGTCCATCACCTCCTACGGGGGCCTTGTTCGCTTTGTTCTTTTTTGGTGGAATGAATGCTTGTGATTCTCTATCTTGGTACATTTCAGGGATATGATATACTGCATCATCGTTGTCTTCCATCAGTATGGTTTGTATTAGGTCCCCAATAGTTAAACTCAGCAATTTGGATCCTTTAACCGTTATCTTTCCTTTACCCCCAGGCTCCAGCTGCTGGTAACCACCACTCTACTCAAATGACTGACAGGTTTAAGAAAAAAAAATGTTAAATATCACTAATCATCAAGGAAATATTAGTCAGAGTCATCGCATGTGTATTAGAATCTCATTTAGCAAAATGATTTTTAAAAAACAGGTGCTGGCAAAGATGTGGTGGAAAGGGAACCCTTAAGGGCACACTGTTTGTGGGAATGTAAATTCAACCTGCTATTATGGAACGGTGTATGGACATTCCTATGAAAATAAAAATAAAACTGCCATAGAATCCAGCAATCTCATTTCGGGCATATGGCCAAAGGAAATACAATGAGGTTGCTGTATTCCATGTGTACTGCAGCATCATTCAAGTGCCAAGATAGGACACTGACAAGTCTATCAGCAGATGAATGGACAAAGACATCACGAGATGCATTAGGGTGTTGTATATAGTATATATATATATATATATATATATATATATTTATATAAATATATATATATATATTAGAACAATCAGTTTTCAAAAGAGAGAAATCCCCATTTGTGGTAGCAGGGTGAACATGGAGGACACTGTGCTAAGTGAAATAACTCAGGTACAGAAAGACAAATGTTGTAAGATCCCCCTTCCATGAGGACTCTAAACATGTGCACAAGCCCTCTGGTTGTTATGTTTTTATTTATCTTTGGCTCAGACCTAGGAGTGAAATTGCTAAGTTCAAAGTGATACCTTCAATCGAGTATGAAATACAGTATCTTAGCATAGGAATAATTTGAATCTGCCGTTGACTAACCAAGGGGAACACTTCCTCGTGTGTATCTTTTTAATTGCCTAGTCACACCTTTGACCACTTAAATGCTTTTCTTACCTTTGATGATCCGTAAACCACACACTAGACACACCCTTCTTGGGTGGCATTATTGCTAAGTTGGACAGATGATGTCACCAAAGGTGTCGGCATTCATCTTTTTCATCACTTCTAAATGTACTCACCTTCACACCAAGCTCTGTCACCCCAGCACTGCCAGCATGTCACATATATGGCATCATTTAGCACATACTCTTTTGTATCGGATATTTTCAGCATCGTGCGTTTTGAGAGGACTCATGTGGTGTCTTGGTAGTTTGTTTTCATTGGGTCAACCCCCTATGTAAGAATATGCTGCAACTTTTTTATATGTGTACCTGCTGGCGTGTAGTTATGTTTCCATTTTTTCATTATTATGAGTAAATATTTCAGTATTATGAGCTACCGAAGGCATCTATCTGCATGTGACTTTTTGTGGATATGTAACTTCATTTTTTTATACAGTATGTACCCTATGCATATGTCTTAGTGCCAATGAGTCTTCAGAGTGGCTGTAACACTCCACATTCCCGCCAGGAATGTTCCCCACATCCTTAGTCATACTTGGATTGACATTGTTTTAGCTTCAGGCCTTGCAATATGTATGTCTATGTCTTTGTGGTTTCTGTTTGCATTTTTCCTTCATAAAAATTTCTTGTGGGGTGATGGCAGCACAGACCAGTCCTTGGGAAGCAGAGACAGGCAATCTCTGAGTTTGAGGCCAGATGGTCTACAGAGAGAGTTCCGTGAAAGCCAGGGCTATACAGAGAAACTCTGTGGAGTTTAATCCCAGCATCCAGGAGGCAGAAGCAGTTGGATTTATCCTGGTCTACAAAGTGAGTTCCAGAGCAGTCAGGGCTATTAAACAGAGGAACTCTGTCTCAAAAAAAATTACACAAGAAAAAATTCTTATTTATTTTTATGTGTATGAGTGTTTTGCCTGCATGTATGCCTGTGTACCACATGTCCAAAGGAGCCAGAAGGATCCTGAGCCTGGAGTTACAGAAAGTTGTAAGCCGAACATCCAGGAACATTGTGTAGTATTTCCTGTATTCTATTGTCTACTAAAAAGTAGTTGTTAGCAATCTAGGCAAAGATTTGTTCTCTTTAAAACAGATTGTATTATGTACACATATAGATATACATAACAGACTCTTTATAGATATAAATCCTAAGTATACTCTTTTCCACTCGGTCATTTGTCTTTTAATTATCCTAATTTTGAAGAGTAGTAGTTTCTAATGTAGAAGTATCATTTATTAGACGTTTACATTTCCACCGTTTTGTTTTGTTTTGTCTATGAAGTTTTTGCAAATACCAACATCACAAAAATATTTCCCTGTGTTTCCTTTCAGGAACCATCTGGTTTTAGCTCTTGTGAGTTTCTCTGTGGGTTGTTTTTGAGTGGTAAAAATAGAGAATTGATACTTATTTTTATCCGGGAATGTACCCTATCTCCCACTGTTGTGGATTAGAGAGGTTTCCTCTCCTCCACTGAGTCATCATTGGTAACAAATGAACAAACCGTAGTTGACTATATACTTCTCAACTCTATGAAATGCATCTATTGCCTACCCTCATTAGTATCGTTAATTTTAACAAAGCAACTTGTATTGGCTTATCAGTACAGAAGCAAGGATTTGAAACATGTATAGGGATGGACCTTCTGTGACCACTTGCCATTGGTCTTACATAAAACTTAAATGAGATTGGGTCATTTTCCTTGAGTGTCATATACATATCTTCCTAGGCAGTAACCTAGTATTAAATGTCTGGACATTAAGAAAAAGCCCAAAATATTCAATAAATTGATTCACAAAACTTAGTACCAAAAATTAACTTTAAATTGTTTAATTTTTATTTAATTTTCACTAACTTATTGTCTAGGATATTACATGACCTATTCTAGACAGGGGGAAAACAGCATTTCTTGGTTCATAACTTATACACAGAGACATTAACTATACTAGCACCATCTTGCATATTCAACAATGTATTTTTCACATGACAGAGAAAAAAATAAACCTACTAAAGTAGCATCAGATCAAAAGTTTTGACATCTTCCTGTGAACAAGAGAAAATTATCAACACACAAATGTTTTCAAAGCAAAAATATGACATATTCCTTTCCAACTTTGGAGCGTCTGTCATAAATATCTACTTTGAGCCTGAAAATGAAAACTATAATTTCTGTTAGTTGTGCTTTCCTGCTTATTTCAGAACTTGAATCCCATATAATTGTCTCTAATAGAAATTTGAGAACAGTGACGAATGTACACAATACCAGAACACCACTCCTGAAGGAGCAGTGATGATTCCTATGGGGTATTAAAAACATGGGGAGGTGTTCTCTAAATGGCAACAGCAATATACCATGACACAGTAGTATAGGCAGGGTTTAAAGAGGTAACTTACTCATTGGTTAAACATGGTGATGAACTGTAAATTTGATGTTCAGGGTACAATGAAGCCAAGCATTTATTTGAGAAAAGACCAAAAGAATCCTGGAGAGAGTTGTACACAAGAAAAACTGATAAGGATCTGGTGAATTTTGAGTATGATTTTAAAATTCACACTGATTATAATTGGATGTTTCACTTTAAAAGTATTTTTTGTTTGTTTTTCAAGCATGTGCCTGCATTTATGTTCATGCATCATGTGTGTACAGTGCAGAGGCCAGAAGAGGGCATCGGATCCTCTGGAACTAGAATACAAATGGGTGTCGTCACCATGTGGGTGGGAACTGGGAATTGAACCTGGATCCTCTATAAGAACAAGTGTTCTTAACTGCAGAGCCATCTCTCCATCCCAGACACTTCACTTTTAAATCAAGTCCTACTTGTATGTTCTCATGCAGGGACTGCATGGTTTTCTCATGTATGTAGGAGTAGTAAACAATTGAGCTTTTTAGGCCATATACCCTGCCATTATAAGGCAAAAACAAAGACAAGTATGTAAAAGAATAAATGACTATTCTCCAATAAATATTTATCAAATGAGGCCAGGTTAGGTAGCCAGCCAAATCTGGCTTATGTTTGTGTACACTTGTCTAATGTTTGAGCAATTCTGGTGAATTCTCTTCCCCAAATCATACTTTAATTTTTAAAGTCTGTCCTTCCTCTGGCTGGGGACAAAGTACTCTGAGATCTCTTCAGATCTCAGAAATGAAATGACTTTCAAAGACTATTAAGTTTGAAATTCCTAAGTACCCATAATGCTTTTGTATAAAAGGGATTATGGATAAATAATCTCCAGCCAGGAAAGGCAAACATTGGTTTTTAGATTTTGCTTGAATGTGCAGCGCCCTTGGCACATGTGACGAGCTGTCATAAGGCCATTGTTAGTGTCTCTCCCACTGCCGTCCTTAGGGGCTGGGGGCTGCAGCATCTACTCTACAGAAAGTCAGTCGTTACTTTCTGAATGACTCAACCCTGAGGTATACTTCTTGGTCCAGTGCAGAGTCTTTGGCTGGGGTCTTATTTGCCTTGGACTAATTATAGATACATGTCTTAGGCCAAATAGAATAGTAATCCCTTTATGAAGAGGCATTAACAAAGATTTAAATGCTCAAGTATCCCTAAGATCTAAAAAAAAAAAAAAAAAGCCACCAAATCTTCATTTCTATTTTCTATTTAAATAATTACGTTGAGTTCTGATGAAAATATAACATAAAATAAAGCTAATCCCATTCCACATAGGGTGTGTTTTGTCAGCACCTATCACGGGCCTGGCAGTAGGCCATGTGCTGTCAGTCGAACCATAGAGAACAAATAAGTCCCCAGTGCCTTGGAATTCATGTCCAAGGGAAGGAAATGGATACCACACGTGTAAACCAAAACCCAAAACCAAACCACATGTTGCGAATGCAGTTCCGAAAACAAGCTATGATGTCACTGAACAGAACCGGTGGTGGTGGCTGCAGAACACGTATGTATGGGCATGTGACTGTGCATGCCAGTATGTGTACGTGTGGTTGTGTGCTTGGAAGAAAGTGCCAGCAGTTAACAGAGGAAAAGCAATCAGGGACAGCCTCTCTGGGTTGATAATATTTGCAGAGAGAAGTAAAGAGAGAAATCGGAGCGCCAGGCAAGGAACTAGGTTTTAGGCAGGGAAGTGGTAGCACACAAAGCTTCGTTCCAGCCTCCACCCCGGTCTGCTGAGGGTAAGAAAGACGTTGGCTTGTTTGAGGAACTGGAGGTGAAGTGAGCGAGCGAAGTACTGTACAAAGGAAGGAAAGAGGGAACCAAGAGAGAGACCTGGGAGGGGAAGGTTGCAGAGGACCTCCATGGTCAAGAGTTTGAGCTCTATTTTGAGAAAGGTGGGGCAACTGTAAGCATCTAATCTGGGTCAGGGCACCAGGTTCTGGTTGCAATTTGCAGAGATAAATATAGTTGCTAGGAAAATAAATGAACTGGAGGAGTCAAGGTGAATGTGGTCCTTCAAAGCCATGGCTGACACAGGGTATGAACGGTTGGGCAACTTGCCTGGCAGTGGACTTCTGAGCATAGGCCAACATTCAAAGGAATATCTGGACCCGTAAGTGTTAGATGTAGAAATGTTTCCTGGTTTCCTGTGAGTTAATGCAATATCACAAGGTAGCCAACATCAGGTGGGGAGAGTGGACGGACACAGAAGTGAAATCATTTGAGAGAGGAGACCCACTCAAATTCATAAGCAGAAAAAAGCAGATCAGACAGAAAGTTCCTCTCTTCCTTGTGAATTCAGCGGACAACCCCATAGGGGAGAAAAGCTGCTGATGTTTTCGGTGTGTTATTGCCTTCTGCCTCTCTTCTGCGCCATTCCGATTGACCCTGCACCTCACAGGCAAACTATGGTCAGATTGGGCCTCCAACTGGAGAGCTTGGACAAGGGACAGCATCTTATCCCAAGTTAAAAGACTTATCAAGAAATCACATTAGTGAAGTTACTGTGATATGAACAACAACAACAACAACAAAAAATGAGAGACAGTGATCTAGAGATAGAGGATAGAAACAACTGGGAAAAACCCCCAGACTTCAGGTCTTTGTTAGTACCATGTGACCTAGTTACAGCCCAGAATGTCATTTGTTATAATGATAAGAAGGCATCCTGGATTAAATAATTGCTAAGCAAAGGTCAGGATTATTATTAATACACTGCCTTACCTAGAAGGCATATGGAGAGGGAGGTATACGTGGGTGTATAGCAGCTTAGGAATTCTGTATTCAGAGAGGGGCAATTAAGAGCAGAGCACTCAATAAAGTGATAATAAATATAAACAATAAGCCTCTAACTCATTGCTGGTCATATATTCATTAAAGTATATAAACGCACATATAGTCAAAGGCTATTCATAAATATTCAATAAAAAGTTAATATACTATTTGACTGAGTTCATGGCATTTTACCCTCAAAAATACTAGGTGATTGTGCAATGCTACAATCAGATAAATCTTGGATTGCTTTATCTGTTCATTTCCAAGCAAGCCATCTTATATATGAAACACATGACATTTGACAAACCACAATTAAAACCACATTTTCCTCATCAGTCAGCCTTTCCTATGTAAAACACAATATCAAATGGAATTTAATTATCCTAACTATTGGGGCATGAATGGATGATAAGACATTCCCAAATAATGTTTTCTACAGAGATTTCTGGGAGCAACTTATGGTAAATAGCAAGTGCTGTTTTAAATTAAAGTTACTTAAAAGACACTGTACATTCCCTGCCTAAACAAAATATGTGGTGTTGTGATACACTCACAATTGAATTAACTCTAACATGACCAAATTAATTTTATTATTAATTTTGTAACTGGAACTTCACAGTTAACTAAAAAGAATAAAGATTTAAAGCCTTAAATTGTATCATCCTTCACATGGTATTTACAGGATAGACTTCCATGTGTGCCTTCTCGAATGCTGACTCCATAATGTCTTGAGATGTTTCCCTACACTCTGAGTTTTCCCCCACATGATGTGAAATTCAAAGCTGCTGGAGTCTGGGGCTGGAAGATGGTCCTAAAAGTACCCACCATGCTAGCCTGAGGACTTGGGTTCAGATCCCCCAGAAACCACATACAAAACAAAAACACTAGGAGGGTGTGGTAGCCCACCTACAATCCCAGCTCTCAGGAGCCAGTGTGATTCCTGAATTTTCACCTGAGAGCTGGGTAGCCACATACCATCAAACCCAACTCAGATGAAGAGCTAGGTTAGACACTGGACTGGAGATGCTAGGCTTGGTCCATCTTCTGTGCATGAAGAGAACAGAGGAGATCATCTAAGCAACATAGCAAGAATAGCTTTTGCAACCCCTGAGCAAAAGACCATGGCCTTGGTGTTGTTTGGCTTTTGATTACCTCCAGACTTTCTGCTTTGATGAAAAAGATACACTTCTATTTCCCTAAGTGACTGATGGAGGATTTTTTTTTTAATTACAGTGACAAACAATCTTCACAGATACAAAATCAAAGTAACCATATTGTAACAATTAGCCTGTGGACTCATGAGTAGAAGAGTTGGGCTATTATGAAATAACTTGCAGTGAATTCAGCAATAATGGTGACAGGAACACCAAAGTTATGTCACAAATATCTGCTCTGGACGCCACTGCCTGAGGGAGGATGCTGGATGAAATGAATTCATCCCTAAATCCAGTTCCAGGCCCTTCTCACCTGCCACAAGTGTCCTCAGATGATGGGACATGTGTCATCAGGGTACATGCACAGGAAGCCACAGGGGACTCTACTGCCAGGCCCAGCTCAAAAGCACACAGAATACCTGAACTGGGAAAATGTTGAGCCTGAGTTTAGGAGACTCTGTTCTCAGGTCTAGAATCCAAAATAATTCCTCAGTCACAGTTCATCACTTTCAGAAGACTAAGAAGCAAGTCCCATTGTTGCTGGTTAGACCTGTCAATCATGCATTGTCCATACTGGGTTTTCAACTTCATATTTGTTAGCGTCTCTTGATTGAACTGTTTTGAAATTCTGAGCAGAACTGGAGACTACCCTACCCTGAGCCCACTTGTAAGAAGGGTTTGGAAAAGGCCAGTTCACAGCCAACTGCTGCCAGTCAGCCTGTGTCCAGTGCCCAGTCAGCTTCAGTGCAGGGGAACATGGCGACCTAGAGCCAGCTAACTGGGTGATGGAGCAAGTGTCCTTACCAAAGGGAGCGGGGATGGCAGGCAGGATTACAGTGTACCATACGGTTTGGATGAGGTTAGAAAACATGCTCATGTTTCCCTAGAGTTCTCAGTATTTCCAGGACTGTGGTTGAAATGTCTTTTTATTGAATATAAATAAAATGTGGTTCGAGTTAGCTAGAGAATGAAAACTTGGGAACTTCTTAGGGTATTTTAATGAAAAGGAGAATAATTTCAGAAATGTTGCTAATTACATTTTCCTGTCTGCTACATTATGTATAAAGATGTGATTGAGTATGAAGATGGTATTTGAAAGCATTGTAATAATAGTAGTGGGATATATGTATATGTGTATATATATATATATAATACCTGGCATCTGCCAGCACTTTATCTTTCATTTAATCTTCACAACAGTCCTGCCAGGTGACTTTTGCATCCCACAAAACAGGAAGAAACAAGTCCAGAGACGATAAGAACCTCACTCAACATTCCACAGCCAATAGGAATTTCAGAGCTATGCTATGAACCTAAGTCCAAGTTTATGTAGGGGTAATAAAACAAAGCAAATAAAAGAGACAACAATAACAACAAAAACTATGGACACTGGAAAAGAAGTTCTGATATTTTGGTAAACTTCTTTTTCTTCTTTTACTTAGAAAATGAGACTTTACCAAAAAAAAAAAAAAAAAAAACCTTTTTACACGAGGGAAGTTCTGACAAACCACTTGTTCTGTTTTTACTTAGAAAATGAGACCTTACCAATATATTTAAACAATTTGCTTGGCTCTGTACTCCCCCTTGCTAATGGTGACAATTCAATTACAATTCAGAACTGAGAGCCTGGAGATATGACTTGGCAGGCAAAGTTCTTGCTGTGCAAACATGAGGATTTGCATTAAAAAAAAAAACCTCCAGCATCTATTTTCAAATGTGGGGACTCTTGCCTATAACCCCAGCATTTAGGATGGGAGTAGAGACAGACAGATCCCAGAACTTGCTGGTAGGTCAGTCTGTCAGAAACAGAAAGCTCCAGGTTCAATGAACGTCCCTGCCTCAAAAAACAAGGTGGAGAAGGGTAGAGGAAAATAACCAGCATAGCAGTAAATGAGAAATTATCTCGGCTTCCTGTCTTAGTTAGGGTTTTTATTGCTGTGAAGACACAATATGACCACAGCAACTCTTATAAGGAAAACATTCAAGTGAGGGGGCTCACTTACAGTTCAGAGGTTCAGTCCATTATCATCATCATGGGGAGCATGGCAGCATGCAGGCAGATGTGGTGCTGGAGCTGAGAGTCCTACATCTTACAGGCAACAGGAAGTTAACTGACAGACTAAGGGAAGCTTGAGCAAAAGAGGCATCAAAACCCACCCCCACACAGTGACACACTTCCTCCAACGAGGCCACACATCCTAATAGTGCCACTCCCTTTGGGGGCCATTTTCTTTCAAACTACCCCATGTCCTAACAGAATATATTGTTCAAAATGAATTCTCTCATTATTTAATCTCTGCATAAATAAGTCAAAACAATAGAGCAGAATAGTTCAGAGGTGTTTGCCAAGATTTCAGCAAAAATAGGCATATATCTGCTATTGGGGACACAGGATGGGACATGAATTGACTGCTTTAAATGTGTATTACACATAGTATTGGGAAGAGCATAGAAGTCTTAGTAGTTGAGTATAAGTTATATTTTTGTAAATTATACCAATTTCTTTTCCTGCTAAAAGTTTGCTTTTAGAGGAAACTGTAATGTCTTTTTAAAAAACTGAAAACTTGCTTTACCTGGCTCCTAAAAATTAGAAGCCAAAATTCTTCAGATTTCATAATCCATTCTCTTTTTTCATTCTTATGTGATACATATTTTAAGAAAATCTGTGGAATGTTTATGTCCCATAGGGGGAGTCAAAATTCCTGGTATCAACCAACTGTAAGAGAGCTCATTATTTATTTCCAATATATTTTCCTAATTAGTTAAATCAATTTTTCACCACTTTGCTTCTTATGTCATCCATACCTCTCAACTTCCCAGCCTCCCCCCTCCCCAACCCCCACCTCTCTCTCTCTCTCTCCCACTTGTCTCATGCCATGCACTGCTGCTTAGGTACACTCACCTATCTATATACTCACGTATACTCATTTATGCACATAAACATGTGTCTCCACTCACATCCATGCACGTATCCCATCAAGCAATTCACAACACCTAAATGCCCACATCTATCTCCACTTGCACACCACCATTGGCCCCCTTATTCATGTCTACCTACACACACACACACACACATCCATATATATATATATATATATATATATATATATATACACACTCATCTGTGCACATACACACTCATTCTCATAATTCCACGTGTGCATTCCCATTAACTTGTATCTATCCACACTGACCCACTCACACTTAATTTCATACTCACATTCATCCACTCATGTCTCCATCTTCTCATGGGCATACACGCACACTTAAGCTCCACCCTGACAAAACCTCATACATCTCATACAGAAACTTGCCTTTCTATATACGTCAAGCCCTACCATTTTGCAAGCATGACACGCTTTAGACACTTGTATCTTTGCACACACTGCTGCTCCAATGACCCAAATTACCTTTCCTTCCTCTCTCTCTATCTGACTTCTATGCATCCTTCAAAAATCACTTCAATGCTTTTTGTCATGAGAATGAGCATAACAGCGAAACTGAAATCATCCAAAATGCTTCAAAGTATGATATATGTATAAAATCCTACCTTATGCAACAATTAAAAGCAACAGATTACTGAAATATACAACATGGTCAAATCTTCAGGAAACTGCTAAATGAAAAAAGTCTATCTACTGTCTAAGTTCATTTATGTAATATTTTGAAATGATAAAATTTTAGGAATGAAAGATTACTGGGAGTAAGTGGTCACTAGGAGTAAGGGTTGGAGATTTGAGAGAGATAATGGAAAGAACATAAATAAGGTTAAAAACAGCATTACAGGGGATCTTTAGCATTGGAGCCATTTGGTACTTTGTCTGTGGTAGTGGTGGATATTCACATATGCAGTAAAATTATATAGAGCTTTATTCATACACACAGACAAACAAATTAAATGGGTATTCTAGATTTTATTCATATCTGTTTCCCGGGTGTGAACAAATTCACAAGGGATCTTTGTATTATTTCCTTCAACTATATTGAATCTATAATTATCTCAATAAAAATTACCATTAAAATATAATTATAATATTATCATCACCCTAAAAATTTAATGTAATTTTTAATATCTGGGCAGCAAGATACATTTTAAAGGACTATGGTATGAAAAAGGATAACATGAACCCTGGCCAGTGGAAATTCCTTAAATATATGAGAACAGTCAATTCTGTCCCTCACAGAGGGGAAACTTGGCACACAGCAAACCATATGGGCAAAACTGGGATCTGCAGGCATGATGAGAAACAGAGACCAACCATTCACCCAGACTTTAGGCACCAAGCTCTGAGAATGAGTAACTGTCCATATCCTTCTTCATGAGGGGGTACACAGCAGGAAAACAAGAGACTCCCAGCCTTGGGATGGCTACAACAGCTTAATATCAATCATTTTCCCTTGTGTAATCCTTTTCTAGCTTTGGAGAAACTTCAGGTACGATCCACTTAACAAAATAATCTCTCACATATTAAAATGAAAAGCATTTTTTTTTCTGAGTATCATAGGCAACACTCTCCAGTGTTCTTTTTGTACAGTATACTACAGTTTTCATCCGTGGTTTGCTCATGTTTATGTAATTCAGTCATTGAGTCTGAGCTGGGTAACAGTGATGCCCATGAACACCTGATTCCAGGAGTTGTGTAATGGGGTTACACAGAAAGACTACACAGGGGGACAGCAAGTTGGAGGATCTACATTATGTCAGAGCTCTGTACTGAGAATGAATGACTCTACAAAGCAGAAATGAATTTTCAGGTCAGAAACAAAACAGACAGTGACTCTTCCTACTCCACAAGGTCCAAGCACCGACTTCCACTTGCTAGAAAATGCTGCTTGTAGTGTGGACAACATGGTTGTAAGAAGAAAAAGAACTCTGTTACACATGGAACACCTTCATTAATAAGAAATGCCAGGAACTGGCCAAAAGCAGTGTGCATTTAATTCAAATTTCTCAAGAATGTACTTAATGATGGTTCCCTCTGATGTACATAAGCAATGCAAAATAAATGATGTAGTCAAAGAAAAGAGAGAATAACGAATGTGAACCAAGAAAGACATACTGACCACAGTTGGGGTAAGACAGAATCAGAAGTTGTCATGCACTGTGGTTAGGGGTTCTCATCACCCTAGAGAGTGACACTAAGACTCACTGAACAATGTTCTGTATTTGTTTGTCTGTTATTATGGAGTGAATTTTATTGTAGCTCATTCGAGACAACCAGCTGGGTACGACACCAAGGCCCAGCCCGTGTGATGGAGTTCCCCACCAAGTTGTTACCTTTGGAGATGAGCTTGCTTACTGTGCTATGATTTAAAATTCTAGGCATAAGTGTGGACAAGACTAATAGAATGACCTTTTGGCAGAAGGCTGCTGCGTCCACAAAACTGATTTTGTTTTTTTGAGATGATTTCATTTCTTATTATGAGTTGCAAGTTACCAGAAAAACAATGGCTTAAAAAGCACAAATTCATTATATGACAGTTGTATGTCAGAGGTCTAGCCAGGGGCCTCCCTGGGCACAAGCTGAGATGCTAAAAGGTCACTTGCTTTTTCAAAACTCTTTAGAGAGTTTTGAAAAATCTACTCTCCCCAGATTCCAGAGGCGCCCCACATGTCTTGGCTTGTTTGGTTCTTCCTCTATCTTTAAAGTCAGCAAATGTTTGTTGAGTTCTTTTCGTACTTCAAATTCCTTCTCTCTCTGCAGCTTGGGGACAGGCAAAGCTCTTCATGTTTGTGACTAGAAAGAGCCCCCCACTCCCAATACACAACAATCTGCTTTCTATTAACTACAACTGAGTTAACATTTAAGTAAGACATTTCTACTTAGGGACTTGTTAACACCGCTTTTATCTTCCAGTCACATTATGGCAACTCTAGAGTCAACCACTGTGCCTAGTTCTTTATTCATTTCCTAATTCTGCCCTTATTGTATTGACTTGTCCTAAATATAAAGATAGATAGTGCTTAAAAGTGATATGGGATGGCATAGCATGAAATGTAGAAAAGGAGCCAGCTGAAAACGCAAACAAATACCTCAGCCTTTGCCATCTTCTCTGTAACTGAAAATATACACACAGATTTTCCTTTTCCGCTACAAGGAAAAGGAGCAAGAGAGCAGATACTCTGGCATCCAGGGTGTTTGATAGTAATTTGACAGTGAGTGGCAGGAAGCTTTCAGTACATTGTAAGCCACAAGATATCTAAGCCATAAGCTATGGGGTTTTTAAATAAAGAGCTGTCACCACATTTCATGCTTTGCCTGGGCTCATGGGACACAGAGAGGAAGCAAGTTCCTCACAGACAGCAGGAGACAAATTTTGATGGTTTTCACCCGCAGAAGACATCTTGTGTAAGTTTTCCCGAGAAGGGGAAAGATGTGGTGCCGAGGGTTCGGAGTCATTGATGAGTTCTAACCATAAGGTCTGTGGCAGAGTGTCTTCATAAGATTCAACAATATCAAACAGAATGACAATAGCTTTTGGGTGACATATCTGCATTGAGAGGTCCTGGTACCATGGCAATAAAAGCCCACGGTGAGAAGCAGTGTTTAGCTTGGAGGCATAAGTAAACTATCAAGCCTCCAGACTCACTGCCCAGAAGTGAGCCAATCAGAAAATAGAGCCTCATTCGTTGATTGACACAATAGAAATGCAGCCTTCCCATAGGCCCTGGTCAGCTTTTTCCTTCCTGCCCAGGGACTCTCCTCAGATACAGCTCTGGGTAAAGAGAGCATTATTAACAGTGTTGAGGGCTATAATGAATGTTCTTAATGATCAGTTTAAGAGTTAGCCAGGCTCCAGGAGACTCTGACCTCCTGGAGGTTGATAGAGCTAAGGCACAATGCTGGGGCTGTTATTAGGTCAGTGGGGGATATGGCTAGGAAGGTCCCCCTGGGACTCAGTGACAGCCATCTGTCTTTTGCCAATCTATCCTAGCCAAGGGCAGCCGCACGCATTGTGGTTGTTTAACACACGAGGGCAGTGACTATACTTCAAATATTGTTACCCTTGGCTTGGCAGCCTATGCCAAAAGTATTGCACTAAGTGATAATGAGTCAAGTGAGCTCCAACAGTAGAACTCTGTCAGGCATCTCATGTGCTGAGGCTACTAATGCATGCATTGATTCAAAAGTCTTCTAAAATTTGAATACTAAAACCCGAGTGTTTTCCCTAATCTTTGATGGTAATCAATTTTAGATCTCATTGTAGCTTGAGAAGGAATTACAGTTCTGTTCTTCCACGTGTGTAGTTTAATTTATACTCACTTCTTGACAAAATAGCTTGGCGGAAGAAAAAGTAGACCAAATTCTTCAGTCCTCTCTAATGAGAGATTTTTCAAGTCCTGAAAATCCTAGAATTGCTTTTATTGTTGGCAGATGATTTGATTCTTAAATTGGCTAGTTCTTTAGAAAGAAGAATAGCATCCCATAGAAAGAAAAATGTTGAGTGGTAAAGCAAGGTCCCTTGGCTTACATAGAACAGCTCAAATTGAATGGATTGATAATTAAATGTGCAAATGACTTCCAAGTATTCAGATGACCTCATGAAACACTTGTTTTCCTGCTGTTGTTCCCCCTTCTACTGTCCTTCTTGTGGGTTCTCTAAATACCAGGTCCTTGTCCCTTTCTTTTTGGAATTACGTGTCATCATTCTGACCCTTCAATAACTTATAAACATCCCTCCTGATGTCACTGAGTCTTTTCTCCTTGGATCTTTCCCTCATTCCTCAAACCATGCAATTTCATCTTCAGTCCACTTTCACTGGCAAGATTCCCCCCTAAAGTCTTTAAGCAATAATTATGTTATGACTTTACTCGTCGTATCTGACAGGAGCGATAAGATATCTTCAACTGGATCCTCAGTTTCTGAAGAGCTGGGGATTTGCAAATTCTTGAAGTGGTTTTCAAATATCCAGGTCAGAAGAAGACTGTGGGAAAGGGTCAGTTTCAAGTGAGGTTCAGGAGCAAACTTACAGACTCACATGGCCCCAGGGTGAAGCCTGCACTGTAAACTAGTGAAGTGAGCTGGTTGAGAAACTCTGGGAGAGTCCAGCTGCCATCTGACCTGTGGCTTTCCTTGTGTTTCAGCTTACATTGGTCATGTGACAGGAACACAGGCTCTCCAGGCTAAATCTTCCACTATGGCCAGGAAATGCAAAGAACCATTCATGGGACATCTCTAAATTCAAATATAGTAGCAATTAATTCATTTTTTAACACTTTGAATGCTGCAAAGAATACATACATGTGGGCCACCTTTGGCCTCTGAGCCAATACTGGGAATAGAATTATCTGAAATATGAGAAAACACAGTATGTGAATGTGCTGGTTAGTTTGTGGTTGTTGTTACTGTCAGTTTGACACAAGCTATAGTTATCTGAGAAGAAGAAACCTCAATTTAGAAAATGCCTCCATCAGATTGTCCTGTGGAACATTTTCTTGATTGATGATTGATGTGGAAGAGCCCACCTCCCCACCTATGGGAGGTGCCACCCTGGGGCAGACGGTTCTGGGTTGTATAAGTAAACAAGCTGAGTAAGTGATGGGGAGAAAGCCCAAAGCAGCATTTCTCTGGGGGATCTGTTTCAGTTCCTGCCTTCAGGTTCCTGTTTCCAGGTCCTTGCCTTGGGTTCCTGCCCTGACTTCCCTTGATGATGGTAGACTGTAACCTGTAAGCCAAGTAAACTCTCTCCAAGTGCTTTTGGTCAGTGTTTTCTCAAAGCAACAGGAAGCAGACTAGGTCAGTGACATTCCTTTGATTATTCCTTACTAGCCTGAATCCTCCTGCTCCACCCTCTTCTTCTCTTCCATTTCTCTTTCCTCATCCTTTGGATTTCTACACGTTACAGGCCTCTGGTCTTATTATATTGGTGGTTTCCATAGTCATTTCTCTGCTGCTCCACATAACAGTGTGACAGTTACATGGCCACACCTGTGTAGCATTCATGACAGTGTACCCGGTGATTTGGATACTCAATATAGAGTGAAAAGTACAGGTTGGATCTAATACTAGCTTCCATGGGGTGATATTATGAACCTTAACAACATAAAATGTCCATGCAGAAGGCTCTACTTAGAGGCATAAAATGTCCATTTCTGTCCATTCCCTGTAGCTTTTCTAATACCACAGACTATTGTGTCCACACCTAGCAGTTAGAGGGAATGAAAATAAAAGAACTTTTGGGTTGAATGTCTTTATACTGAAGAAAAAAATGAGGAAAGGGATTTTTTTTAAATTAACCATTCAAATCCAAATTGGAAATGTCCATATTCCCTCAAAGCCATGCCTCTGACTACATGGCTTTTTTTTTTTAAGTATTCCTGTGATTACCTATGAAATACCATTCTTTCAAGCCATACAGCCCCCAGGTCCCAGCTGTTCTCATGGGACCTGTTGTCTGTTCATATGAGATTTACTGAGGACCACAGACACCAATCTCCCTAGTTCTTCCAGGAAGAATACTAGTCACCCAGTTCCCATCAGCCTTTCTGGTAATCTTAGTGGGGTGGCTTTCCTCTGATTTCTCTCCATAGCAGTAATGGCCGTATGACTGGATGATCAGCAGGAACAGAGTCATACAAAACTAAAGAAACAATCGCTCTGCCTAAAATGACAGGTTTCCCCTTATGACGTAGTTCAATTAGTGACAAGGACGAGAAGTGACATTTTCTAGCTCATGACATCATTTTCTTAAAGTTACAAGACCACATTTTCGGTGTTCTGAGTGAGCTTTATTGTTGAGGTAAGCACCTTATTTTCTAACAGGTTATGAAAGAATTCCTTTGCGTTTTTACTTATTGCAGTAGTAAAATACTGTGCAGCCTGAATAGCGTGGATTTTTTTTTTATTACTTAATCTGTTTGTAACCATCAGGAAACAAAGACCATATAAGTTATTTGAACAGAGGGAATTTATTCAAAGTGCTGTTAACTAGGAATGAAGCTGTTACCTAAGCAACCAACAGTAAAAATGAACATTGGAAAGGAGGTGACAGTTCCATTCCCAAGATAGGGAAGACGCCTCATTTGCAAAAACTTAGACACTCAGAAGAGGCATCTGAAGAGACAGGAACCAGATCTTCCTGGAAGAAGCGCCAACTGGCTGCAGATAATGTCCAGTGGAGGTCAGTGGGTCTTCCCAAGTGTTATAAGGACAAAATGGGATTCCTCTGCTGCTGCAGAACAGAAGTGAGTTGCAACATAAGGAAGAGTTGCTGGAGTGATGTTCATGGTCATCGTAAGCAGACAAGAAGCCATCAACAAAGAGCGTGCTGGCTCTTCCTGCTCCAACCGATGTTCTCCTTCCATTGGCACCACTTCAGAGCACAGCATGGAGCCCCCAAGGCAGTACAGTCTCATCTCGGGAGAGCGCTTCAGGAAGCATAGTAGAGAAGGAGGTTGGGAGGGTCGATCCTAAGTCAAAAACGGGCTCAGTTCTTTAAGAAGCTCATGGAAAAAAGTAAGCTTTTGTTTTCTTGAAGAAGAATGTCATTACATTTTTTTTTCTAAAAATATCTCTAGGAAATGAAGTATGAATAACTTTTTAGAAAGAACCATTGGTTGATATTTATAGTTTTGAGTATTTCACATCTGATTTTCAGGATAAAAATCACATATTTTAGTAAGTCAGCTTTGCTCTGAACATATATCCCTTGAATTATCTTATTTGAAAAGATTTTGAAATTTGAAAGATCATAACTAGAACTTATTCTAAGTAGTATTTTTTTATTATTCAAAAGTTTCATACATGTATACTGGTATCTTGATAATATCCACCTGGAATCTACCTCTCCAATTCCCCACAGACTCTCAAACACGTCTCCCTTACAACTTCATGTTGTCCTCCTCCTCCTCATCTTCATAATCCTTGTTAGTTTAGCCCTCCAAGTCCAGTTAGAACTGGCCATGTGCACATGGATGTGAGATCATCCACTAGGAGCATGGGCAGCCAGCCTACCATGAGTTTACACTTCTGAAGGAAAGTGACTCTCCTTCCCTCAACTGCCAATAGCTTCACAGCTCGGGTGGGACCTCAGTGGTCTCTCCCTCCTCCATGCTGGAATTTTTATCTGGCTTGGTCTTGTGTGGGTAACCACAGCTGCTGTGGGTTACATACACAGCAACCAGGTCATGTCCAAGGACAGGTCTCCTCCCCAATCTCCAGTTCTTACAGTCTTTCTGCCTCCTCTTCCTCAGTGTTCTGTGAGCCTTGGTGGGGAAGGGGGCAGGTTGACACAGATCTTCCAACTATGGTTACACACTTCCAGTCATTTATACAACGAGAATTCATTTTGTGCTGTAGCAAAGGCCATTATTTAATGACTAAGATATCTCAGTTACTGCTATGTTTTCATGAGTAAGTGACCTCTTCTAAAATACACAAATAGACATTTGTCTCATGTGAATAAATTCTAAGGAAGGTACCCTAGCACTCAGTAGTGGGTTTTATACTTAACAGAGACCCGAGTTCATTCAAGCCTGTGCCTGGTCACGCCGAGTGTTACATGGATATAAACTGTTCCAA
Source organism: Peromyscus aztecus (assembly GCA_902168405.1). Classification (NCBI taxonomy): domain Eukaryota; kingdom Metazoa; phylum Chordata; class Mammalia; order Rodentia; family Cricetidae; genus Peromyscus; species Peromyscus aztecus. The sequence goes on from CABHPQ010170010.1 coordinate 36,430, forward strand.
GATGGCTGCTGGGGTTCCAGACATTGTACGTATGTTCTTAACATCAGCGCCTATAATCCTAGCACTTGGCAGCTGGAGGCAAAAGATCATGAGTTTACACCCAATCTGCAATAAATGCTAAGAGCCTGTCTCAAAAGAAAAAAAAAAAACTCAAGTCCCATCAATATGTCCACTAGCTACAAAAGAACTCATAGACTTTTAGCTGAAAAACATGCCCAGCTAAAAATTAGGGCTGCATTGGCCAGGGGAGTTGGGCAGCATGGCTTTTGGTAAGTAACAAACCGACCTCTGCCAGACTCTGGGAGGGATATTACCTCATTTGCCACAAGCCTCGGTGGAAGTGAGGATATTTGCTCCTTTTGAAAAGATTTCCCAGGTAAGAAAGTGCAGAGACTATATTAAGAGACCGTACTCACATGAGAAGCTAGAGAGAATGGAGGTTACTGAACAGGGTAAAAGAAAGACACAAAAATCAAACCTTATTTGCCTTTAGATTGTGGCCATTCAGAACGAGTTTCAACTTTTTTCTTATATTGCTGTCCATTTGAAGAATTTGAGTTCTAAACTTACAGAAAAGAGGCTGTCTCACATGCTAATTATATTTATTTCAAAGGATTAAGGTAGTTTTAAAAGACCTGATCATACTTTTGGTTGCATCCAATAATTTTTTTGTTGTTTTAAAGAAACACTATTTAAAAGCAAAATGAGCTCTGGATTCCCACAATAATTACACTCAAATTTGTGTTTGTTTCTCTCCTCACATGAACCCTAAAAGGAGTGGAAAAGGACATAATCTTGATAAAATGTGAGCCCTCCAAGGTGCCCCTTAAATGTTCAGTGGCTAAAATTCAAATATGGCTAAAATATGGCTAAAATTCAAGCATGTCTCCATAGATGCTTGGGGTAAAGCTGGCTGGCTTTACAAAGTGCTTCTCTTTATGTACTAGCAACATTGTTTTATGATGTGTCTAAGTGACAGAATGGTTTGTTTACGTGAATTAAAGTATGTATTGAGGGATGGAGAGATGGCTCAGTGGTTAAGAGCACTGACTGCTCTTCCAGAGGTCCTGAGTTCAATTCCCAGCAACCACATCGTGGCTCACAACCATCTGTAGTGAGATCTGGTGCCATCTTCTGGTCTGCAGGGACACATGCAGGCAGAACACTATATATAATCAATCAATCAATCAATCAATCTTAAAAAAATGTATTGAGTGTTTCTAGCACTTTTGCCTTAATAACCAACTTACAGGGTGAGATAACCAATCATCCTTGCCCTGGCACACTGCCTTAGCAGGGTCAGCAGCAGGGATGTTATCCACTGCTCCTCAGCTCCCTTAAAGTTCACTCACTTCTAGGTACCTCATCTTTTTTACTTTCATACCTTCACTTGTGGTGAGAAATGTCTGTAGGAGAGGGATGAAGCAGAGGATTAAAACGGGAATCTTAGGACACTTCATTCCCCTTGGTGCAGAGACTGTTCATAGCCCACTCATGTTCCTGGGCTGTAAAGACAGTGGCGATGCACCTGCAGGCTGAACATCATCTGGCCTCCCTGAGTAGTCTTCACCATCACCCTGAGTCGCTTGTAAAGAGAGACTAAACTGGTCATTCCTCACACACCTCTCCCCCATACCCAGCCCCTCCTGCGTCCAGTTATATAGATGAGCCTGAAGAGGTTGGTAGGTTGAGAGAAAGGGTGTGTTGCATCTCACCAGAAGAAACTTCTAGCAAACCATATTTAGAGCAAAATTAAATGACCTCTTCTCATAGGGAACATCCTTGTCTTTGGGAGCGCTTGTCTCCCTATGCTGTTTTTTCCATCTGTGCGCTCTCCGCCCACCTCGCTTTGCTTCTCTGAAAGGGAACACCGAGGCTGGAGAGAGCTTAGTCGACTGCCCAGGAGGCATATGAATAGTGTATTAAAACAGGGCTGCAAACTAATGGGAAGAAGTTCCATGGAATGCAGGCCGAATGGATAATGGAAAGAGCTGCACGCTGCAGCCAGCGAGAACTGGAATTGAACTCCAGTTCTGTCATTTAGAAACTCTCTTGGACACCTTACTTGTCTTCTCTGAGTTGCAGTTTGTTTATAAAACTGAATAATAATATCTGCCTCATCATCATATCAGAATTAACTGAGTGATGTACATGAAAACTGGCACAGAGTTTGGCCCACAGTTGGCATTCAATAAATCTTAGTCTCTTACCCTCGTGAGAAAGGGGAAAGAGTTGTTGAGGTAGGTCACAGGGCTTTCTCAGTATTCTACTGAGAATTGACTCTCTCTCTCTCTCTCTCTCTCTCTCTCTCTCTCTCTCCCTCTCCCTCTCTCTCCCCTCTCCCTCCCTCCCTCCCTTCCTCCCTCCCTCCCTCTGTGTGTGTGTGTGTGTGTGTGTGTGTGTGTGTGTGTGTGTATGCACATGTGGGTAGGGAGGAAGAGGGTCACAGACGGAGACAGACAGATGGAGAAGTAGTTTAAAAGAAGAGAGCCTATTTTATTGCATTGAATTTCCTAATATCTTACACTCCTTTCATTGTCTGTAACTTCCTGGTATCAGGGAAAAAGGATAACTAGGTCAGAGTAGCCAGTAGCTCTGGGTATTTTACCCACATGCTGATAAAAGGTAGTGAGATCTCTCCACCGTGCTCACCATGTCCCCTATCCCACTTCCCCACGCTCCCCCTGTTCCCTAGCCCACTGTCTTTTCTAACGGTACTGAGCGAATGATCCACTTTCCTGAGTTTCATTTTCTGTGCTGGCCACTCTGCTTGCAGCCAACACATTCTTTGGCTGCCACGTGTCAGCACTGCTGTCTCAGGGGCTGTCAGAATGAAGAATCATTTCATTCTCTGTGCCAGACCTGAGCTGATCTTCTAAAGGACGAAGATTCGGGCCTCTCTTGGCACCCAAATACAGGAACGGGGCTCAGATCTCACAGTTCTTTTCATCCATTATAACCCTCGTAACTGGGTTTTTCATATTCAGAGTCTAAGCTCATGTGTTTGCGGACAGTGGTGAGGCCCAGGTCAGGTACTTCTCTAGGACCTAAGTGGATGCTTTCAGGCTCCAACCCTGACTCAGTGAGCCAGGAAATGAGGCCTTGAGATTTCTGAAAACAACCTTCCCTTGACCCAGGATATGAATGAGGCCCTGAGATTTCTGAAAACCACCTTCCTTAGAATTAGGTTGTTAACCCACAGTAAAATTTACTCATAATTTTCCCCAAGAAAAAAAAAATTCCTTCTGCTTCTGCCCATAATGAGATCTCATTACCCTATCAGCCTTTCCTTCTAGTTTGTTTGAGAAAACCAGAGACCATGTTTTTCTTTCTGTCTTTACAAAATCTGGTTGGTAAGCATACATATATAAAAACAAAATAAATATGACATGTAATAAAAGAGCATCAAGTAATGCCCAAACATCTTAGTTCCAAGGAAGATATGCAGCTACCAAATCTGGGTTCTTTGCTTCAAATCCATAAATATTCAAGAAGCCTTGAATGCTACATATCTCAGTGCACACTGTCACCTCCAAATGCTTGACACATTTCAACAAAATTTGTTTCACATGTTAAATAGTAAAAAAGAAAAAAGAAAACATTTTTTTAAAGAACAGTGTGAGCGTCACCTCAAATATTTGACACATCCCAACAAAATTTGTTTCACTTTTAAACAGTGCTAAAAACAAGTTTTTTTGTTTTTTAAGAAACCTTCTGAGGAGCCTGCTGTTGTCACAATTGTCAGAGGGATCTAGGATACTGAAGGGTCTGGACTCTCTGAAGGAGGGGGCTTGTGGGTTTGGGAAGGTTATCTGCAGGATCTGTTGATTCCTTTCATCTTTGTAGGTTTCTGTTTCCCCTTCTGTGGCTATGCCATCCTGGACTCTGCCTCTTGGCACGTGTCATCCATGTCTATGGGAGGTCATTTTCAGCCGCCTTTGTGCATAATTTTGCTCTGCTAATTTCAGTTCCCTGCAATTTGTAAACGAATTATTCCATTCGGGTGGACGTTTCTCGAATATTTCTAATGTATAGGTTACTAAGCTAGTCAAAGAGACTACATTGCCAATTAAAAAATACTGCCTTTTATCAGTTTATGATCTAAGGTGTATGTGTGTGTGTGTTTGTGTGTGTGTGTGTGTGTGTGTGTGTGTGTGTGTGTGTGTGTGTGAGAGAGAGAGAGAGAGAGAGAGAGAGAGAGAGAGAGAGAGAGACTGTGTAGTAACTTCTTGATTTATGTTCCCCACTCCTTACAGATCTTGGAGACATCTGAGGCTTAATGGGGACTTTCCAACATTCCAGACTGCTGTCCTACAATGAAGCTCTGAGTCACTGACCCAAGTACTGGCAACAATGTGGATGCCCAGGACCGCCAGCATCAGGCACCGTCAGTGTAAGCAGCAGCCCAGAGCTAGTGTGGCCTGAAACTCCAGCAAGCGCTAGAGAAAGCCTCCCATGTTCATGGAAAGAGGAAAGGAAAGGATTCCCAGCCAATCACAACGACCTTTCTGCGGTTCCAAGGAGCCCACCTTCCTTATCCGTCAGTCTGTCCTGCCTAGAGATTCCCACTCGACCCTTCTGCCAGAAATACAGTGTGGAGGTCTCACTGAAAACAGAAAGACCAACGCTCAGAAAAGGAGACCTGGAACAGTGATACTATCAAAACGCCCAAGTAGAACTATGTCAGGAAGCCAGCCTAGCCCTCCTGTGATCCCACCCCGCAGGCCGGGGTTCCGGATATGCTACATCTGTGGCCGAGAGTTTGGGTCCCAGTCACTTGCCATTCATGAACCCCAGTGCTTGGAGAAGTGGCGCATTGAGAACAGCAAACTGCCCAAGCACTTGAGGAGACCAGAACCCTCCAAACCACAGCCCATCAGTGGCAGTGGCTCCTACAGCCTTCAGGCAGCCAACGAGGAGGCATTTCAGAGTGCACAGGCTCAGCTGCTCCCCTGTGGCTACTGTGGCCGCACATTCTTGCCAGATCGTCTCCTGGTTCACCAGAGAAGCTGCAAACCAAAGGGTGAGAATCCCAGAACACCAGATACGAATGGTCCTGATGTTCCTACCGGTCTCAAGAAAGCTTCTAGCGGCATCCCAGCCCGACCAAGGACTCTCATCTGTTACATTTGTGGTAGGGAATTTGGCACACTGTCCCTTCCTATCCATGAGCCCAAATGCTTGGAAAAGTGGAAGATTGAGAATGACCGGCTCCCTAGAGAGCTGCGTAGGCCACTGCCCCAGAAGCCCCAACCCCTTCCAACTGGGCAGCCTAGCCAAGAAGGGGCAAGTGTAGCTGCGCTTGTGCCTTGCCCGAACTGTGGCCGGACATTTGCCCCAGACCGCCTACCTGTACACCTGAGAAGTTGTAAATCTCAACCCAATGGGAAAAAAAATCCAGATTCGAACTTAGAAAGGAAAAGTGGCCCAAATGTACCCACCAATTCCAAGCAACAAAGGAACGTGGCCGCAGGAAATGAGGACAAGGTAACTGGTGTGGTATAGGATAAAGTAGGTGGACTGGGGACATAACACATCTTCAAAGGGATGAGAGAATTGTTCCCAGAGCCAGCCACCTCAGTCCCAAGGATGGTGTGTCTCAAAGCCTTACTTGTGTCTCAAGGCAGTCTGTCCAAGTGGATCTCCTTTTGAACTCCAGGGGCTGTGTCTTTTTTGGCAAAGCAGACCTAACAACAACACACTTGCCTGGTTGGTTCATAATCCTCTCCAGTCCTACAGCCTAAAAGAGATGGACTTTTTTTCCCCCCTCTGATCCCTCATCCCAATAATCCCTGGGAGAGACTGTTACTTAAAATGAGTCATTAATGCTGTGTCTACATTACAGAGATATAATTCCCATTCCAACAGCCAATGTTTATTGCTGGTTTATTTTAGTCATCTACCTTAGGAATTCAGCTTTGGCAATGTTGGGCTATGCTGAGTTTATCTTACTAAAATAGAATCTGTGTCAAAAACCCCAAATGACTTTAGCAATAATTAAACACTGGGGCACTTGCTAGGGTCTATGTGTTCTGCAGATGCAGTATGAATTTGTTTAAGTCATACGTGATTATAAGTGTGTGTGTATATGTAGTGGGGGGGGAGGATTAACCCCAGCATGGATTCTGAAACAACTAGATATGCAAGCATGGTTCTGGGTAGAACCCAGTACTGTGTTTTTCTGTACCCTTTGTGGACACTGTTCATCGAATTGGGTTCCCCAACCTCAGTCATTCTAAACAAGCATGAGCTCAGGTGTCATCAGCCTATAAGGTGAAAGTTGTTGACATTTTTCCTGGAGAGTCACCATCAGGAGGATTGAATGGGGATGCTTATGAAGGCGGCTAATTGAACATTAGAACTTGGTACATGCTCTTTGTTCTACTGTTAAACCAGGACACTGGTCTGTCACATCTTACATGTCAAACTGTAAGAAATAGGAGGTGGTCTTTTCTCAGGGCTATTTGAATTCCAAGAATGCTCAGACCCCCTCATCACAGACTCTTGACAGCAGCCTTTAGCTAGATAATGTTTTTAAATGGAGCAGTTTAAGGAAACGAATGTTATTCAAACTGTTATTAAACTGGAGTGATAGGGGCACATCTTTTATTGTGATCTAGTTTCTCTTGGCTTTATTTTTTTTATTACTCTGAGGACTGTCTAGTCTTGTTCCTAGTTTCCATGACTAAATAGCACAGGCTTACTGGTTTTGAAGATTCCATGACAGTGATCCTAAAGCAGAGAAGTCAGACTAACATGCTGGACAGTTTTTCCAGTGAATATTGAAGAAAGAAAAAAAAATCCAAACGGCTAGATTCCTGCCTGATGAAAATCCAAATGCTTAAGTGTGGCATGGGCTCCAAGTTGGTCTCATAAGCCCGATCTGTTTTTCCCATCTTCTGCCTGTTGCTTTTCTTCCAATATGTGTGGGGTCTGGAGTCAGAGAGTAAAAGAATCTGTGTCTCGGGGCCACCAAGCAGCAACCCTCCCGGCATTCTGACTTAGAGCCTGCTTCTTGATTGCATGCATTTACACCGAACTTTCTCATCACAGATCTAGAGCTAGGGAGGAGTGTGGTTGGCATTTTCGTGCTTATTGTAACACATACTTCGTGCTCCAAGACTGGAGTCAACAGGCTGAGTACAGCATGTTCTCCCAGTCACAGCTGCTAAGACAGACTGACCGGGCCAGCCCAGGATGTCACAAAAAGACATCTCCCTCGCCCACCCAGTTCTCTGGAGGAGAAAATGTCAGCAGAAGCCAGTGGTAGCTTCTCTATGATGCCTGCATTTATGTGAGAGTCCAGGGAAGCCCCTGGAGGACTAGATGTTGTCAGTGTGCACCCAAGCCCTCAAAGGCCTAGCCTTGCTGCGTGTCAGTAAAAAAGTGACACCCATCGATACTAGCTGTGTGCTGGCATATTTGGAGACCATATAAGGCCTCGGAAGACACTGAAAGGTCATTTGACTGAGGGTTCATAGTCAGATTTAAATTAAGCTTGGGTTAATTAAAATGGAGCACATTTTAGACTTCACTAAAGCATAAGATTTTTTTTTTTGGAATTGATGGGTGTGATCTGTACCTTCAGACATTGTTTTCAAGATGCATTCAGAAGAAAGCCTTTCCTGCTTGCTGTACCTTGCTTTCTTGATCCTATCTGTTGAAATTTTAGTTTTTTTATATCATTTACACCTTCATGCAATGAGTCCCTTGTTTTTCATAGAGCGCTGACCTATACATTATTAGATTCTGGAGTTGTATCTGCCTGTAACCAACTGACTTGTGGCTGACTGAAGTGTGAGTGCATTGCTCTTTAGAACTTGGATGCTTGCTTCGTCTCTTTCTCTTGTCGACTGGAGCAGTTTTACTTTGGAATTCTTGATCTGATTTTGGGTTAGCATCAGCCCCCTTGGCAGATATTCTCAAGGGGCTCAACCTGAATTCCAGAGAGGAAAAATAAGTTCACAATGGGAATAAAATTTGCTCCAAGTGGGTGACAGTGACTTTCACTGGCCAAGTGCAGTGTTTCTCAGAACATTCCTCTACTGTAGGCTGGTTCTGCCTTCCCTTGGGATGCAGCTGCTATTGTTTGCCTTCAATCAAAGAGAATAAAAATAAGTGCCACTGAGAAATCTAAGATCTGCTGGGAGATCTAAGTGGGCATCTTGCTTTGTTCTTCTATGAACTCAAATTCTCTTGCTACTTACGATCTGAAGTACGGAGCCAAATCTATACTCTTGGTGATCTCACAGAAAAAGTTATGAAGTGCTCTAGCAGTGTCTAAGGGGCGTAAAACCCTAGTGTGGAATGACGTAAAAGTGTGACTGTCCTGGGGCCATCGTTGTCTGGCTCTGTGTTGAACAACTAGCATTGCGGCACTTCCTTCCTCTGAAGAAAAGCATGGATGAGATACACCTAGTTTAAAATTGCCATTAACTTCGTATGAAGTTTTGACGCACAGTGTGGAAAGATACAGATTATTGTTTTGATTTTTAATATTGTGTTTGATTAATTGAATATTCCGATACTCATTTTGTAAGTGATTTTCTATTACAACTGCTGAAGACTATGATAGAGGCCATTGTTAGTCCTTATTTTAAAATGGAATAAATGTGAATATTTTGGATCTTTTTAGAGGCTGATTATTACAGTCTTTAGCTTCGGAACTGTTTCAGTTACTTGGAGCACAGGTTGATAGTTAAACACATAATTATAAACCCAAATACAGCTTTGCTCAATGACCTTCACTAGGTAAGACTAGGGGTTTATTGTCTTAGAATTTTGCTGGTAACACATTAAATGTTCCTAAAACTCCTGCTTTACATCGCAAAGCAGACATTATTTTTATTAAGGGACATGATCTTTTCTACAGAAGACTGTCTCTCTGAATGTGGCTCTGAGTACTTTGGGCATCCCCAGGGCTCAGGTTGCAACTGAAAGTTCCTCAGACATGCCACTAGCATCTGGTGCTGCCATCTGCTGTTTCCTTTGAAGGTCTTCTACACTATCAAATATGTGACTACCTTTCTCCTTTAAAAAAAAAAAAGATTTATTTTTATTATTTTTAAATTATGTGTATGTGGATGGGTGTCTATGTGTACATATGTGTACCTGAGTGAAGGTGCCCAAGGAAGCCAAAAGTGTTCAACCCTCCCTGCAGCTGAAGTTGCAGGTGGTTGTCAGCCATCTCCTGTGGGTACAGGAATCTGAACGTGGGCCTCTGTGAGAGCAGTTAAGTACTGTCAACTGCTGAGCCTTTTCACCGGCCACTACTCCTCCATTTTATTTTTATGTGTGTGAGTGTTCTACTTTCATGCATGTAGGTGCACTGTATGCATACCTGGTTCCCTCAGGGGTGAAAAGAGAGGATCACATCCCCAGGAACTGAAGTTACGGATGGTTGTGAGTCATCACGCAGGTGCTGGGAATCGAGCCTCAGTTGTCTGCAAGAACAACAAATGACCTTAACCACTGAGCCATCTCTCCAGCTCCTCCAGTGCCTCTTTTTTTTTTTAACTTAAAAAAACTTTGAGAAGGTACCATTATAATACAACCGCAAACTCATGTTATTTGGCACTATGATTATATTAGATTTGGAGTTAGAGGTGCTCTTTTCCGGGGAAGTTTCTCATTCCTTGAAGGCAAAATATCTGATGGGACTGTCACAACAGGGAAGGCAGAGCAGATATTGATTGCCTCATTTTCATATCTGTGAATCGACATCTGTTAAATAGAAAAAATATGGCAGTTTAGGGACAGGAATGAAAAAATATGAACTATTTTTATTCAGTATTTTTACTTAGTAGCATTCATCCAGGCTGCTATGACAACCGCCTGAAACAGAGTGATTTATGAAGCACATTCCATTCTCACATTCTGCAGACAAGAGAGTCCAAGACCAAGGTACCAGTAACACCATTGCCTAGGAGGGATGTTGTCTGTGTCCAAGATGGCGCTGCATGCTCCTTCTCTGGAGTGAGCAATGTTTGTCTGCACAACAGGAAAACAATGGAAGGGCAAGGACTCATTTGCTTCAACTTTGAACCCTTTTATAAAGGTGCTAATCTTATTCACAAAGGTGGAGTCCACACGGCTCAATCATCTCCCACAGATAGAAACCCGATATGTGTTCCACTGAGGATTACAGTTCAGCCTGACTTTTAGAAGGGACTCCATCACTCAAACTGTTGTTTTTTTTTGTGATCAGCACTTTGTATTTTTGTGTGTATAATCTACTTTAAATTTTCTGTTGGGAAGTTTGAGGTTAAGCCATTGCCCAGAGTTAGGTAACAGGTTCAAAAGTGGGTGATAGAGTCAGTTCAAAATCTAAACCAGTACATCTTTTAATGTCTCTGTGAAAGAGCATAGAGTGATACAAGCAAGGATCCAGAGGCATGGTGGGACTCCGTGGGAGAGTAACTGTGGTTTCAATTCCAAGTATGGAAAGGTGAGATCATGGTTACCCTGCAAAGCCTGAGCATTGGGTAAGACGAAGAGGAAGGAAGTCTGCTGGCTTACCAATATTCATCATTAGACATTGGCCTGAGCACTAAGCACATACTCACTAAAAAACTGTAGACCCAGCTCTTGGTCCTACGAGGAAATGATTGGAAATTTTAAAATACAATCATATAGTATCAAATTTTGATAGCGCCGTGTGTTGTGGTAGGAGACAACATTTATGACCTTGGCTAGAGCAATCTCAAGGGAGATACTTCAGCAGACTCCAGCATTAACCTAGTAGGTGTAGAGTGAGGACAAGGCTGTAAAGAGAGACCAACTGCACTCTGACCTAACAGTGGAACTGAAGAGCCCATAAGTGGCTGGCATCTAAGGGGGATGATGGAGCACAAGAAGAGGCTGTAAGGGTGGTATCAGGGCCATGGTGATCCCACAAGATGCCCTCCACAGAGCAGGACACCAGTTTAGCTATATCAGGAATCCAGTGACTGATTGCAGACTTGGAGATGAAATATGATGGGCAGATCTTGGTGAGGACTGAAATGCGGAAGGATGAAGAAGGAGGCCAAGGAGAAGGCCCAGACCTTTAGCAGGAGCACCAGCTTTAGTTGTGCCATTTTCTAGGAAGGAAAGGAAGTTTCTAGACAGCTAGTATCGGTAGTATCATTCTGGAAATGCAAAATCCAAATGCTACTGAGATATTAAAGTAACTTGAGCTGGGCTATGTGAGTTTGGGACTGAGAAGAGAGGACCAGGGCTGGGATGTCCATTTGTTGGTTATTAGCAAACACAGAAATCTGAGTGAGTATGGGATTAGAAAAACAGCCTGAAGGCCTGGAGAGATAGCTCAGCAGTTTGGAGCATTTGTTGCTCCTGCACAAACAGAGCAGAGATCAGTTTGTAAGATCCACATGGCAGCTCACAACCATCCATAGCTCCAGTTCCAGGGCATCTGATGCCCTCTTGGCCTCTGGGGGCACCAAGTATACACACATATATGCAGGCAAAACACCCATACACACAAAATAAAAAATAAACAAATCTAAAAAAATTAAAAAGAAAGAAAAACAGACTGAAGCTGACCCCTGAAAAGAGAGAATGAACATCCAAAGATATGACCAACCAGAAAAGCCTGGAGAGTGATCTTGCTCTGGAAGGTGATATCCGAGAAACTGTCAGCAGAGTAGGGACAACAGAAGGTATGAGGACAGAGGAAGTAGAATCAGGACTGAAAAATAATTGTTAATTTGGCCATATAAATTTAGTTATGAGCCTTGGAAAGAACATAGCCACTTGGCTGGAGTTGTAGAGTATGGGTGTGTCTTGAGACATTTAGCTCTTTAGCCTAAGAAAGAAACAGTGGATAGGTTAGAAGTAGAGGTTCCTTTAAACAATAGAAGCTTTGAGGCCAAATTTGAATGACCAAAATAATAATTCAGTGGAGAAGGAGCAGACCGAGGTGACAGGAGAAGGCAAAGATGATGCAGAGGAAACAGGCACCAGGGTCTAGAATCATCAGTGTGTAGAAAGAGGACTGCCTAAGAGGGACGCTTCCTTATTCCAGGAGGATGTTGAATGCAGAAGAAAAGCAAGTTTATCCGCCAGCCGTGGGAAGGTGGAGGGGGTGGTTACAAGCGGCTTATCTGTTTTCTCAGTCAGACATCAGGCCAGCTTAGCATGCTCTTAGACTGCAAGAGAGAGAGGAAAGGCAAGCTTTGAGAGCCCTCCTAGAGCTTGATCCCATCGTGCCTTCTGCTAAACTGAGTTCCCGAAGTCCCTAAATCCAAGAGTGACATGGGACTTTTGGGAATTGGTAGATAGCACATTAAGTGGCCTGTGGCTCCCACACTTCATCATCTTCAGTGACCTTAGCTCACCTGCTCAGCAGATACTGATGTCACGCAAGCCAGTCTTACCTCATAAAGTGCCCTTTGATGATGCTGCCAGTTGGGCTACTTAATGAGCAACTCCACGTGACATTTTATCATCTTTCCTTGGGGCCAACCATGCCCGAATATCAGGGCGGCATCCTATCATCCCATGACTCTCAGATGTACAAAGATCAACAATAAGGTAGTGGTCTTGGCTCTTTTCTACACTATTGCCTCTGAAGGCCAACCCAAGTGAACCTGTGGGTGGATGTGGAGTGTGTGAAATCTCTGGGTACTGGGAAGACTTATACACTTTTTAACAGCAAACTTACTACATAAGCTTCTCATATAAAATTTAAAGGATATCCCTGACCTATACAAATGGTAATAACATGTAACTTAATAAATAAGAAGTCTGCCTCAGATGGTACCGGAAGTTAGCACGACTCTGATAGAAACTGATACCCCTGCCGGGATTTTGTACCAGGGCACCTGTATTTTGCTTGCTGCTTCTGTAAAAGGCCAAATGCTAATCGTTTGTTACTTCTGTGAGAGGATAGGATCACATGTTCACAAGCTGTAGACAAATTTCTAAACAGTCTTATTAAATAAGAAACACAGAGCCAAATACAGAGGTGCAAGCCATAGAGATCAGAGCAATAGTCGCCAACTAACCTTAGCTCACCACCTCGCTGTAGCTTCCTCAGCTTCTTTCTGTCTAACCTGGGCCTTTATTGCCTTCCTTTTCTGCCTTCTCATTGGCTCTCAGCCCAGCAACATCACTTACTCATCACTGCCTGTCTATACAGACCTCCAGGTTTCTATGGTTGGTACTGGGATTAAAGGCATGTGTCAGCACGCTTGGCTGTGTCCTTGACCACACAGAGACTCTGCCTGCCATGTGATTGGATTAAGGGTGTGTGCCACCACCACATGACTTTTGTTTATGGTTTGCTATGACCACTGATCTCCAGGCAAAATTTATTCATTAACATACAAATAATATCACATTTCAGCACAAATAAAATATCACCACAACAAGCCAAATGTTATTTAGTCATACAATCCTTAAAACTATCCGATGGCTATATTATTTAAAAGTGTATCTGTTTGGGGCTGTTGAGATGGCTCAGTGGGGGAAAGATGCTTGTTGCCAAGCCTGGCAGCTGGAGTTGTATGTCCGAGACCCAATTGGTAAAAAGAGAATCAACTCCTGCAAGCTGACTTCTGGCCTCCACATGCATAGATATATCTGATAAATAAGTAAATAAAACCCAATAAATGAATGTTTGTAAAACAGTTAATCAATCTTAGGTCTTCATAAGCCTGATTCTTCCCCTTCACCCATTTCCTCACTTCCAGCCCCAAATGCATATGCCTATATTTCCTAGTAACAGACACGAATGACCCTTTACGAGTTGGAGCATGGTTCCTACAAATCCAAATTCCAGTACTGGCTCGAAATCCTTCCCTACAAGTTTTTAAAGCCACATCAAATGTAGTTCAACATATCTTGGCGCGAGTCCTTCACAAACAAGTGTGGCGCTGATCAGGCACAGATCCTGCCTTGTGACTGGGTGAAGAGCGTCAAGAGAGACTTACTTAAGCCTTCACCTCTTGACTGCCATTTAGGTTATAAAGCAGCTCTCCTCCTCACCTCTTGCATCTTCCTATAGTGTTTACCAATATCGTGTTGTCTCCTGTAACACCCAAGTCGGCAAGGGCCCAACACAGGAATTCAATGCGTTTCTAGTATTATGTCCAAGCTACCTGCCTCCAACGCCATGACCCCATTGTTAACGCCTCCAAGGAACATACACATCCCAGGCTACCTTTAATCAGAGAATACAAAAGCATAAATCCATTGCTCCCCACTTCAAGATGGAGGAAAATAGGGGTACTAGGGGGAACAAGGATAAGTCACCCCCATGATGGGGAAAAATTTTAAAAGCAGCTTGCATCTTAAAATCAGAATTATTTCTGGCCTATCTAACGAGCAAGATAGCCTTTTAAACATGGAAATCCACTTCTGAGCACACTCCTGAGCTGGGGACTTTTGCATCTAAACCATAGCAAATTTGTCACAGAAAACAGCTTCCTGCCCTGAATGCAGGTGGCAACATCTATACTTTTCTTTGCTCCCACAGTGGTCACTGGATAAATTGATTGGCTGTCTTACCTGTGGGTTTTCCTCCATGCTTGCTTGATTTCATTCTGTGACTAGAAGCCAGCTGACCATGAGAGTGAGACCTGTTGTCCAGCTGATGAGCTCAGAAACCAAACGCCCGGACATCCTCTACCAATTTTACTCTAAGAAAGTCATTTTGGGGCAAGGATTTGCTCAGAAAATCAATATCCTCTAAGGTATCAATGGCAGGGGCAGGGCAGGTTTATTTGAATCTCAAATAAGAAAAGAAAAACTAAAATGGAAACTGTTTAACCAAGAAACTGTTCTTTGGCTGGGGCGATGGTTCAGGGGGCAAAGTGCTTGCCCAGCAAACATGAGGACCTAATTCGACACCCCAAACCCATATTTAAGGGGAAAAAAGGTCATATGTAGTGGTGCAGGTTTAGGATCCCAATGTGGGGGAGACACAAACAGGTGAATCCCTGGAATTCAGTGACCGGCCAATCAGGTCAGGGGGAGAAACTTTCTGCACTACAACCACCAGGGGGAGATCATTGTAATGATCAAGGGGAGATCATTGCAGTGATCAGGGGGAGATCATTGTGGTGATCAGCGGGAGAAACTTTCTGCACTACAATGGGAGAATAAAGTAAGTATCTTGAGGGGGAAACCCTGTGCCTCAGAGAAGGCTGCATTTTATAAAGAAGCACCCTCAGGCTGTCCCGTCTACGGTCCAAGGGGAAGCAGGCTACATCTTGAGCTGGTGTAAGAACTTGGCAGTGTTGCGGACGTGGTGTGTTGTGAAAGTAGAATGGAAGCAGAGACAGGGACTTGGCTGGTGGCCCTCAGAGCCAATGGCCGACTTAGTGCCCGCCACGGCAGTCCGTTGACTACAGATAGTGCAATCAGGTAGACTTGAACGAGGATCCCAGATGCACAACCAAGTAATGGTTTTCAAGTGTGTTACTGAATTTACCCCTTAACGTAGCAGTTCCTTGTGCCCAAGGATAACTTCAAACCTTCCACCGCGTTCTGCTGTGATGAGATTGTTTCAGGTTATATTCAGAGTAGGCAACCTAGTGATTAGGAGACTGGGGGCTGTACTAATTTATGAATATTGAGATATGCATTTAGAGGGCAGTTTGATACTAAGTCTATCTAGCAAAATAATAATAGTGGGTTCACCCTTATTACCTATGAGCTCCCCCAGCTATGGAATATTGGCCAGATTTACACAACCAGGCACAAGTTTCCTCCCGTGGAACAGGCATTAAATTCAATAAGAAAGTGTTTGGTCACCCCCATAACATCATGCCACCATTGCACCCACAGATAATTTTAGGAGGCTGCTTGTTGCTTTGGTTTTGTTTTTTTTTGTTTTTTTGTTTTTTTGTTTTTTAATTTCACCACCAGAGATTCAGTCTTTTGAATTGGTGACTTTTAGGAGACTCCAGGTGAAAAGCAGGTTTCCTGGACAAGTAACAAAGCTTTCTTAGCCACTGACATGCTAAAGCAATAACTCATGTCACAGAAATTAAACATGAGGGAAATTACTGTTACCAGAGAGAACAAGGAATGGGAAAATAGGCTGTTGGGAGTCACACTTCAAATGCTTTCAGGGTCACAAAAATTCAACAGTCTAGAAAGAGTCCTTGCCTGGAAACCAGTTCCCAAAATAATCAGTCTGAGCTCACATATGTCCCTGGGCAGAGAAGTCAAGAAAACACTGTCTCTACTCAGCAGCAGCTCCTCTCAGCTTGCCCTCCTCTGTTTCTTGAATAGTTTCATCTGTTATTAGCTAGGCACAGGCAAGTGGGGATCTACCACCCTGATATTTACTCATAGATAGAGCTACAGAATATTTCCCAAGTAAAGTGAGTTAAGTGTGATTGTTCCCACTGCTTGGGACCAGTTCTTGGTTCTGTTCCCTGTACAGAGCCTGGCACACAGCAACAACAACTTCCAGAGCAACAGTATTCACAATGCAATTGAGTCACTGAGAGAAGCCCAGCCTTTCTTCCTTATAATATATCCTTCGATGAAGGTCTCATCTGAATCAGTCACAGCTGTGCCTCCAGCAGATGCCTCTGCTTTGTTTCTGCTCAAAATACATTGGCACCATCAATATTTAGAATACCATTGTCTTACTGGCTCTTGTGAAATTGAGAAATAGTTGATTAAACCCAGATAGTCACAGACTAGCTGGGCCTGTTACTAGCCATGCTCCATCTGAGACACAAAATACACACAGATATAGGGAGATAGCACTCAACCCAGTTTTGAGACAGGGTAAGGATTGTGATGTCTGTCTCTTTCATGATCACCCCTGTTTTGAATTTAAATGTTTAGACTTGTAACATTACAGATCAAAGATTACAACCATATGATTGGCTAATATCTGAAAGTAGGCATGTCTTTTGCTAGTTTGCTGGGAGTTGTGGTGTAGGCCAGTGTTCTACTCCCCTTTTATGATGCTTTTTCATTTCTGGATCACTTGGGTGGTTGTCTTTGACTTTTAAGATAATGAATGGCCTCAAGTGAACACATAGAACAGGGCTATTTTGATACAAGGATGTTATGGTGCAATCCCTAGACAGGGATGGAAAAGTTCTCTGTTTTTAGGACTATTTCCAAATAACATATAAATCATGTTGGGGGTGGGGGGAATCAGGTATTGCATTAAATTTAAATACAGACTTAGTAACAAGAGTATAATTCACACTGTGATGTGGTTTCTTTGGCACAAGCCTCACTAAAATAGTCTCCTTATAAAGAATGGACAAAACGCTTCAATGACAAACAATAAATCTAGGCCTGGTAACCGAGCTTGGCAGGTAAAAGGTGCTTACTACCAAGCCTGACAACCTGAGTTCAGTCCCTGGGACCCGCACGAGGGAAGAAAAGAATCAACTCCCATAAGTTTTCTTTTGACCTTCACATGCGCTGGCATGGCATATGCACACAGTACAGACTCACAACTCACAAGAGTATCACATACATACACACACACACACACACACCACCCCCCACTACTAAACTAACTAATACAAAATTGTCAAGCTACACCTTTGAGTCGCGTTCTCTTAACTATCCTGTAATACTGCATCCTGTCCTTTCACACTGTAAAAGTTCACTTTGGTGTCACTGTGAAGCTGATAGAAGACTTTAACAGGTGCAATGATTTCGCTCTTTACTAAAACTAATGACTTCCATTTTGATTTTTCAGTGCTTCTCTCATTGAGATTCTTGTAACGTTGCTCTTATTTTTTTCCTTCAGAACAATGTCTTCATCTTGTAGACCCTCTTGACAATTGAGCTGCACATTCACCATGGTTCCCTTTGCTTTGAGCCATGCCGAGGTCATTGAGAGACGCTGAAAGCACTCTCTCCAGGTTCTCTGAAATGACTGTATTTATTCCCCTTCTATCAATGATTCTTTTAAGCTTTTCCACCACGCCAGTGTTTGTTTTCTTGGTCCTTATCTTTGCCCTCTTATCTTGATAGTGCTATCAGAACTATTAATTTTCATTGTAAAAATTAACACATGGGTGACAAGTTGTATCTGCACTGATTGAGAGAGAAATCTGTAACTGTTCACTTGCCTTCTGTGTTAACCAGATTTGGCCTAAGCCATCGAAGACCAGGTGCTCTCGACAGAGGAAGAAAAAAAAAAGCATGAAGCAAAAAAACAAAAAATGATGCTGCATGGAAAATAATATTAGAATTCCACCAGTGGCCAGTAAAGTGATTGAAAACATACGAAAAGTTAATGGATTCTGGTTAAAAAAACACACATAATAGCTTTCCCTAAAGCATCTTTGTCTATTCAGCCTGAATTGTCTATATTGCTCCTGAAAGGACCAAAGCAGAACTGTAGTGAGCTGATAGACACACCTACTTAGCAAACATTTCTTATTCTCATGAAGTGTTTCGCGCCTGAAGAGTACTCATGCAGAACTAGAGATTGACTTTTGGAAAGGCAGCTCTACAAAAACTATCTGAAATGTCGGCAGGAAAACTAAATCTAACCCTTTGCTCTCTACAGAGTTCAAACTTACAGCAGATGGCTGGTCCTGGTAAGCTCCACGTGGACAGGGCTTGCTGTCCGCCTAGGGATGACGTCCCCCTGCTCCTGTCCTGCTCTGTTATGCCATGGTATCCAATGCTGTCTGCCTTGCACTGAGCAAGAGGGGGCAGTCTGCTGGCTCTCTCAGGGTAGGGTCTTCCCTTCCTGGCCATGCTCTCTAATCCCGTCGAAGCCATATCTTCCTGCAAACACTGAAGAAGAACTCAGCTAGGAAATCCTTGCTAGTCAGGGTAATGGTGTTCATCACAAGCCACAGATTGTTCAATGAAATTTGGGAATAACAATAGCGAAGTTAAAGAAAAATAAATCCAGTCATCTTATCACTGTTCAGACCCACCCGGGAGCATTTCCTCCTCAGCCACAGCTGGCTTGCCTATACTTCCCTATAGTATGGCATAGCGGGAAGATGTTCAAACCTGAGACTATAGAGTATGCTGAAGTTCAACCCCAATTACCTCTCAAAAGAGAGGAAGCTCTCAAAAGAGCACTGTAGGACATCATCCCCCCTGACGGTGGTCACTTTCTGCCATGTCTTTTGCAGTTGTTCTTAGAGTGCCTTTTGGCCTCTGGGTCAGCCTGTTTGCTCACAACTTTCCCCTGCAGAGGAAACTTTATGACAATTTGATGGGAATGTCTTCATTTAGGCGCCATGCCATTGATTTTGCTCGTTACGCTTGGTTAAATGCTGGCTTTGGCTTGTAATCCAGGTTCCATATGGAGTCTTAATAAATGCATTCTTCTCAAAGTAAAATGAACAACTTCTTATTTTTTTCAACTGAAAAACCTGTATTTAATTAACCTTCCAAAAGAATAAACATGGAAAGAAAGCACAGGGAACTTCGAGGTGTCTCGAAAATTATGACTTATGCTTTATGCTTTCTCATATGTCTTGAGTTCCCTGCTTCCCGAGTCACTTTTCATGGGCTATATGACTCTGCATGGCATGAAAACATGACAAACAAGCACCTGGTTATTTTGATGAACACAGTCTGATGGTATCATTTAGTACTCAATAAAAATATTATACCTCAAATAAAATCCACATTTCAGGAAGGCTTTCCAATTTCAGTTTTAATTGGCCTCTTAATTTGCTGTTTAGTCTTCTAGGATCTATTTTGCTTCTGGTAGTCAGAAATCATAATAGTGGTTTGTTTTTTGTTTTGTTTTTTATTGTGACCATGTTTTGTGTTTTTTTCCATTTCAGGAGGCTGACCAATAGCTATGGTAAAAGGCCGGCTGATTCTAGAACATACATATTTTGCCATGTTTTATTTCCCCAAGGGATAAAATACCATCTACTTAATTTGTTTCTGTCTCCATGCCTCCCAGTCCTACCAGAGAACATATGGGGAAAGGGGCCTTTAATGCTGCCGGCATCTCTTCCAACTCTATTTAATTAGGTCATTTTTGCTTTGGTTGGTGAGCCTTTTTCCTAATTGAATCACTATCACATTCCCACAGTACCCAGTCCTATCATTTTAATACTTGATTTCCTGGAATCTGAGTCTCTTGGTTCCCTGAAGATCACATTACCTAGGAGATGAAGTTCATCTCTGTGAGTTCTAGCAACCCTGACTTTCCTGCAACTACCTTTAAGTAACTTCGTCCATTTCTTCTTTCTTCCCTTTCCTCTGAGCTCAGCATCTTCAGTCCATGCTTGATCCCCTTTCTCTGCCGGTGGAGAAGGACCCTACTTTTTAATCCCGTCATATAAACAAGGTTTTCCTGACTCTACTCAGCTCTCCCTTCCTTCCTTCAAGCTCTTTGAGAGCACCCCCTTCTCCCCAGCTCTGCTTTTGAATGTCTCACAGTCGAGTTTTATGTGGTTAGCTAGTACAGGAATCAAAAGAGTTTCGTTTTTTCCTTTACCCTTCCTGCTCCATCAGGGCTGAACATGCACCAAATGCTGACGTATGACCTAGCAGTGAACAGGACATCTTTTTCTCACCTCCCAACTCTTTCTGTAACATTTTACAGCATGATGACTCCACCTTGCTGCAAGCCGGAAAGGAATGTTTCCAAAATTATGATGGCTCTTTTCTCTCCAGGCCACATTTCCTAAACTGAAAATTTGGACCTTTCTCTGTACTTTCATATTTTCAATATTCCTATTACAGAGATTCTACTTGTATTTTTTTCTCCATCCTCTCTCTAATTCCTTTATCTGGAATTTTCCTATTTAAAATATCCTTTTCTCTGAGAATAGTTCCCAAAACTATTAACACTGAATTGCAGGCCTACATTTCCTGTTTTGGCTGGGTTTACTGGGGTTAAATTCTATGAATCCATCAATCTCCTCAGTCCCAGAACACAATCATTGTTTTCCTCTTTCTTCTGTTGCTCTTGCTCATTTCTCCCTTTCTGTCCCTGGCTGTCATCTTGCAGAATAAAATATTGCCATTTCTGGTCCCGTTATTCCCTCATCTGCAGAACAGCCACTTATGGGATCTCATAGTCATCTTGGCCTGGTAGTCACAAATCACCAGGCTAATATCCCTGATGCACAAGAATGGCTTAGTCCCTGCTGAATGACCCCAACCACAGTAAAATGTAGATCTCAGCTTGGCTTTCCCGGCTCTCCACCGCCCTGCAGCTTGTTACTGATCTGACTCAAACGTCCTACACTGAACATAAGGCGTTATCAGCTTTCTTTCTCTCCCTGGTTATGCAGAGTATTTTTCCCCATTCTTTCACTTGAAACCTATTTGCATGTTTGTGTTCATAAAATTTCTCATAATAAAAACACAAAGTTGGATGTTGTCTTTTTAGCTAGCCTGAAAAATGTGTTCTCTTTTACTTTTATTACTTTTTTTGTTGTTGTTTTTTGGTTTCTTGAGACAGGGTTTCCACATGTAGTTTTGGTGCCTGTCCTGGATCTCACTCTGTAGACCAGGCTGGCCTCGAACTCATAGAGATCTGCCTGGCTTTGAATCCGAGTGCTGGGATTAAAGGCGTGCACCACCGCCGCCCCGCTACTTTTATTATTTTTAATTTTTATTCTTCTAGCTTTTGAGACAGAGTCTAGCTCTTTATCCCAGGCTGGACTAGAACTCATTATGTAGTTTGAGCTGGCCTTGAACTCATGGCAATCTTCCTATTTCCTCCTTACAGTTACTAGGATTGGGTATGAGCCACTGTGCCCAGCAACATGTCTTTTAATTGTGTTGTTTAGTCTATTTATATTTACTGCAATTATTGATTACTTTTTGGGGAAAAAAACAGGCTTATTGAGGTATATATATACTGCGAGAGGCAGCAGGGTAAGCAACAATAAGAGTACTGCCCTGGCCAATTATTGACATATTTGACCTTGTTTCTACCTGTCTTCCTGTTTTAGTGCTAATAATCAACATTTTGGTGGGTTGATGTTTTCATTTCTCTCTTATTATCCTTCCTTCTTGGGGGATTGGTTAATTTATCATATTTGGAGTTTGGTTGGCCATTTACCTTTTGATTTTAGGTTCTCTCCTTGTATATATCTATATGAAATACTATATACATTAAACACCTTTGACTCATAATATTCATATTCAAAAATTATTTCCAAAAAATATAATCAGATTCATAATTATCTCATTTTGAGTTTTGTTCCACTCTCTGTTCTTGCTGACTATAACTTGTTTCATACATACACACACACACACACACACACACACACATATATATACATATATACATATATACTATAAACTCTGTCGTAGATACTTGTGCCTCAAGTAGCCCATTATTTAAGAGACTTAATATTCTGTATGGCAAAGCTATGAGTATTCCAAAGCTTATTTTATTGACTGATCTACTGTGTTTTATAGCATTCCCCCATTGTTTCTTACAGAACTAGACTATTTGCTGTTATTTCCTCATGCCATTTAAAACTTCTCTTAGAATTTTTGGCTCAACAAGTCTATCAGCAGTGCATTCTTTACCTGTTCCTCTAGACAGAGATACCTTTATTTCATTTTCAGTTTTGAAGACCATTTTTTTACTGGACTGAAGTTCCAAATTGACATTGTCTTATAGTAGGATAATTTAGTTTTGTTTTCTCTTATCATTTAAAAAAATGTCAGGACATTATTTTGTGGCCTCCATTTTTTTTTCTTCAAAGAATCCAGGAAAGGGAATAAATGGAAAAGAAGGAAGCCTGTATGGTATGCAATAGATATGGAACAATTTTACTAAAAACTTCTGGAAAACTGTATGAAATTAGCCTTAGTGAAGTATTTATCTACCAGCTCTCATCTGTATTAGCTACTCTTCTTATTGTTGTGATCAAATACTGGACAAGAGGCAATTTAATGGAGGGTTAATTTTGACTAAGATTTGCAGATACATTCACCCACAGCAAAAACAGGGAACTTCTTCAACAATACACCCAGGGTGTGTCTCCTAGGTAATTCCAAATCTAATGACTTTGACAATGAAAATCGATGATCATGTCACTCTTTGTCAACCTGATACTGAACACATCACTTTCAAGCTATTGTATTTCACCCCTGGCCTCAAAGGTCCCTACCTTTCCTATAATGAGGAGTCCATAAAGAGTCGTAGCACTCTCAACACTGTTCAAAAGCCAAGTTCAAAGCCCATCAGAGACTTGGTAATCTCTTACCTGTGAATCCTTGTAAAATGAAAAAGCCACAAATTTCTAATATACAATGACAGAATATGCATTCCCATTCCAAAAGGAAGAAACTGGAATAGCAAGTGAAGACTGGGCCAGAGAAACAATGAAACAAGCAGGGCAAATACAAATCGCTGCAGCTCTTTGTCCCATCATCCAGAGATTTATTTATTTACTTATTTAGCTTTTATTTATTTGTTTGTTTGTTTGTTTGTTTATTTGTCTCTGTGTGTGTGTGCGCGTGCGCGCCACAATGTGCATATGAGGGCCAGAGGACAACTTGCCGGAGTTAATCCTCTCCTTCCAATGTGTAGATTTCAGGAATCTAACTCAGGTTCATCAGGCTTGGTGGAAAACCCTTGTGTTCATTGAGTTCTCTCATCTCCAACTCTGAGGCTCCTTATAGTGTCCTATGGGATGTCAGATACAACCCACACTTAGAGTATCTTCCCTCCTCAGAGGAAACTCCCTCAAAAATACACTCAGAGGTGTGTCTCCCAGGTGATTCCAAATCCAGTCAAGTTGTCAATAAAGGTCACCGTGAAGAGACTGGGTATGGATCTACCAACTTGATCAGCGGTCTTGCCTGTAGTGGATCTTACTCCAGACTCAGAAACAGGTGAAGGTACTTGCAGTAGAAAGAAGCTGACGTGAGAGAATTGGAACAGGCCTAAGTCCCCTGCCTCTGATGACACTTTCATCTTCAGTAATGTTGGCACATTAGCTCTTCATGTTACTGAGAGGAGAACTCTAGCCTCACTTCCTGTTGCATCTCCCGGCATTGTAACTCAGATGTAAGGGTTAGAAAATCAATTTATCTTTTTTTTTTGTGGGGTTTTCGAGACAGGGTTTCTCTGTGCCAATTCATCTTATAAACAATGAAAATACCTCTCAGACAATACAATATGTAGAATTGTTGTTGATCCTTTTTTATTCTCTTCCAAGCCCATATTCAATCATGTAGTAACATAGTTTGATCTCTTTATTACCACAGAAGTCAAATTCTCCAGACTGGTTGGAGTTTTATTTTTTATTTAGTGTGTGTGTGTGTGTGTGTGTGTGTGTGTGTGTGTGTGTGTGTGCCTGCAGATGCCTGTGGAATCCAGAAGGTGTTGGATCCACTGAAGTTATAGGCAGTTGTGACTTGCTGGAAACTGAATTCAGGGCTTCTGCAAGAGCAGCAAGTACTCTTAGCCGCTAAGCTATCTCTCCAGCCCTGATAACTGGAATTAAAAATACTAATTTTCAAATGAAATTTCCACATGTATCCTTTATCTAATGGGTTTTATATTATTTTCAGCCAACAATGATAAGGCGTCCACCAACAGTTGTTTGTTACATCTGTGGCCGTGAATATGGGACCAAATCTATTAGCATCCATGAGCCACAATGTCTGAAAAAATGGCATAATGAAAACAATTTGTTGCCTAAAGAACTAAAGAGACCAGAACCGAAAAAACCAGAAGTTAGAGTCATTACTGGTAAGTTCTTAGAAAATAAATTTTTTGGAAAACTATTTTTTTCTTACTAGTCCTAGCATCTGAAATCAGCAGCACTTACAGTCCTAGACAAAGTCGGATTGGATTTTTAAAAGACGTTCTGGAATGTCTTTACAGTCTTGTCTTCAGATGCTGAGACATAAAGACAGTGTGTCCTGGCAACACCCTGTGAGAGGTACCCATGGGAATTTACCATATTTTCCTAAAGTTATTTTTATATATTATCACACATAATATTTTAAAAACCACGAAGCTTAAAGATGTCTGGGAATATCTACGGCTTTGTTTTCATTTATAAATGTGCCTTGATTTCCTCATGGAGCAGGAGTACCAAACTCAAATGCTCACAGGATCTACTAGTCAGGTTACAGGACTGCAGAACGTGTTTCCTCTGTGAACACAAAGGGAAAGCACTCTCATCCAGCTGCTGCTGTCATTAAGAAATTTAGTCCAAGACATTCATATTTTCCAATAAATGCAAATGAAACCAGAAATCTCGACAACTGGATGGAATGTCCAGATTTTTTTTCAATCAGTAATTTATAAAGTGCTATCCAACCCAAGTGGAGGGGGATCTGTACTGTCTCATGTGAAGGTCACAGAGTGCTGGGTCCCCAGAGTATGAACAGAGTTGAAAGAAAAATATACATATATGTTATATTATAAATTACATGTTATTATTTAGATAACAGTATATATTATGTGATATTTTATATTATATATAAAATACAATATATTATGCACAATAAAGATAATATTTAATAATTATATTATACATAATTATATGATATAATTATATATTATATTATACTTTATATATTTACATCAAATATATTATACATTAGTTATGTAATTTAATACATAATATAATATATGATAATATATTGTATATCATGATATATTATTATATATTATATGTACATTATATATTTATATGTTATATTACATGTGATTTTTTTCATTGCATGTGTAAATATATTTACATAATTGCCATGCAAGTTCAGTCTCAATTATCATATTCCTATCATTAATGTTTTTCTCATTTGGTTTCCTCATTCCTTAAAGGTTATTTTTTATTAAGAGAAGCATCTTTCAAGTACTTTCCCTGTGTAGCTAAAGGTACCACACGGGCTGTTTAGCATTGGCTAGATCACACCTTAAGGTGTGATCCAAGAAGAGTATGACAACCATAGAGTGAAATCTAGATTGTTAAAACGAGTTTTAGATGCTATTGAAACACAACTAGTCACAGCCCTCAGCAAGAAGAGACTTTGTAAAAAGGTTGAAAAAGAATTCAAAATGAGTATCTTGGGGCTGGAGAGATGACTCAGACGTAAAGAGCACTGCCTGCTCTTGGAAGAGGACCTGGGTTCTGTTCCCAGCATCCACATGGCAGCTCACAATCATCCACAACTCCAGTTCTACAAGTTCTGGCACCCTCTTCTGACCTCCTGAGGCATCACAAACAAGTGTGGTGCATATACATACATGCAGGCAAAAACCCTTACACATAAAACAAATTAAAAAAAAAAAGATTTCACCCACTGAAATCATAGTATTTGTCTCTAGAGAGACTACGTGCCTTTTCCTAGAACTTCTCATTTGGTACCCAAAATAATCATTCCCAGTGCTCTGCATTGTTTTTTCTGCTTGGTCTTTATCATCACATGGCTAGAAGTGTGAATAGCTTGAAAATTGCTGGAAGTGGGTGTCTCACTGTTGGCCACTGTTGACAGAGAGCAGGGTAGTTCCTATCATTTCACTTGCCTACAGTTTTCCTTTAGGCCTCACGCTACTTTTATCTTTGAAGGCTCCCTTCTTTTCTAGGTAAATAGAATTGGCTTCCTCTCACACACACTCAGTGCAGTTACTGAGTTCAAATAACTCTTTTCCTGGATCCACAGTTAAAGTCCTATGCAGGAACATTGCAATGAAAAAGTCAGAGCTATCCTTTTCTCTACAGTTTTCAAAGCACTCAAAACACACATTCGTGTGCTGGAGAGATGGCTCAGCCATTAAGTGCACATACTGCTCTTGCAGGGATCTGAGTTCACTGCACCCATGTCTAACCCCTTGCAATTGCCTGCAACTCCAGTTACATGGCATCCAGCATCTCTGGTCCCCACAGGCATCTGTATTCAAGTATATATACACACACACAAACACACACACACACACACACACACACACACACACAAAATTAAAAATAAAAGCTAATCTTTAAACATACATCCATAATCTGTATAATAGTGATACTTGCTTTATCTAAATGAGAAATACCAGGCTGCACAGGGTTGAAATCTCCATGAAAAGAAGGCATGCTAAGAATCTAAAGGTTTGTTATGGTTGTGTGAACCATTAAGATAGAAATCGAATGAACACAGGCTAGTGTTTAGTGAAGTAACATCCTCTGGCCAATGATAAAAACAGATACGTTTTGAGTGCCTGGTCACATTTGAGGGGCCTATTTTGGGAGATTCTAGGACATAGTCAATTTAATGTACTAAAGTCATTCTATTTAAACATGGCTTATTAAAGTTAAACCCCACATTGTTCCCCTAAAATAAAGCCATATGCTTTTGCTCTCCCAGGCCCCGCCAAAAAAGATTACACATCTCTCGGCTCTCCCTTTGTTTCCAAGGCCAGTTCTCTTCTCCTCAACTTGTTTGCGTTCTTCACTTTAATTACTTAAAGATCATCTGAGTTTATGACCACAAAGAGATGACTTTTTTTTTTTTGCAGGGTAGACTTCATCTTAAATTCACTTTCAGTTGTCAGTGTGGGTCTCTGAAAACATTCCAGGGGAGGATCACATAGAATGAAAATACAAACACGCATTCCTTTCCCGGTGTAAGCTTATATTTAGAATCAACGGAAAGGAAGCCAAACGTTATAGATTTGCAAGATAACAGCGTGTAAGCAAAGATGTTCATAATGAGCGAAGAGTGCATATTATAACAAGGAACTCTCTTTCCCTTTTTTCAAAAGCCTCCAGTTCATAGCTAAATCCAATCAACTCCTGCAGGAATGCTCCTACTTATTTACTATATTTATTTATTAATTTCTGCCAAAGTCACACAATTTGCTTGAGAATGCCAGTCCAGGGGTATGTCCTGCGACTATTTTCCATAAATAGTAGAACATGGCTCCCTTGAATGGAAACTAACACATTTCACCTTTCCATTTTTCTTTTTAAAAAATATTTCCCTCCTCTTACTTTTTTTTTTTTTGCAGCCAAGGGGTTCTATGATCTTGACGCCTTAAACGAAGCTGCTTGGGCAAGTGCCCAGAGCCAACTGGTTCCCTGCGACCTTTGTGGGAGGACCTTCCTGCCAGACAGACTGATAGTTCATCAACGATCTTGTAAACCTAAAGCCGCCAAGTAAAGCCCTTTCCTCAGCATCGAGTGTTACAGGAGTGAATGCCTTCAAAAGGGGGGTGTGGGGGGGAGAGGCTTAGTGGAGAGGTGGGGAGAGGATGTTGGGAGAACTTGTGTTGACTGAGCCTGAGTGCTGGCCCAGCCCAGAAGGCCAGCTCTGTGCAGAGGCAGCCAGGTTCATTCCTGCTGTTAAGGGGACCACGTCACACTGTTTGTCAGGCGGAATTACTAGCAGGTGGCTTCTCATCAGAGCTGGAAGTTTTGTCTAAAGGACATTTCTCGGGTAATTGTTGCCAGTTTTCTCCCATTCTGGTTTCCTCAACAACGTTGGTACCTCAGAGCGAGGCCTGCGCCGAGCAAACAGAGCCTTAAAACGGCAATTTGAGTCCACTCCAGCTTGTAGGCTGAATGGATTTCCTTCCCATTCCTTTTGCTTTCTGGCCCATGGGTACTTTTGCACCGAGTTACTGATTGAGAAGTTTCTTTTCCCTGTGGAATCATTTGACAGCGTACATAAACTTAAAGTGGCTAAGATGTCAAAAGAACCGTGTTTAACTCTTACTGTTTCTAACAGCAAGAAATGCTTCGGAGTTACTGCCCAGTCAAAAGCTCCAGCCTCATGTGTCAGGAGACCTCTACGACACACTATTCATCAAAGTGGGTGGAGGCTAGCTCCTTCCTCCAGTAGAGGTCTAGCAAGGGTTCGTTATAACCTCTTTGGGTTTTATAGGTTCTTCATTGTTGATTCTAAAAGCCTGTCAGGAAGTTCTGTGCCTCCCCACCCAGGCCCATGCACGGTGAGTGGGTTGTGAAAGAACTTTGTATCTTAGAGTCCTTGAATGTGTTTTAATCCAGGCAGAGCTCTCCCAGATGGAGGCTTGGGGCCAGAGAGGTGCTCTGCCCAGGAAATTCTGCTCTCCCAGGCAGTGTGGCTTTGCCTAGACTCCCAGCATTCTACTTGGGATCTTTGTTCATGATTGGGCTGAATTCCAGGACCATGAGGATCCACCTGCTTCCTGCAATCCTTGCCTTCATGAGTTTACAAAGCACAACCAGTTATAAATCATAGGCAAGTTCATTCAACCTAATATTTTGGTACCATATTTACTTATTATCTGGGGTTGGGTTAGGATAATTGTGCCAATCATCCTGCTTTCTTTTCTATCTGCCAAAGGAAGCAAGAGATGAACTTTTTCAAAAGCCCAGAGACCTCTGAAACAAGAATCTTGCGAAAAAGTTGGCATTTAGTGACTCATAGTTGGTGGCTCCTTTCTTTCAGCTTGTTAACCTAAATGATGGAATGTAGCACACTCAAGTGAGTGTGGAGCCAGGAACTGTGCTAAGGGCTTTGTATACTGCAGTCTACGTACATCTTATATCAGCTCCATGAGCAGATGGAATTGTGTTTATTTTACAAGTCAGGGAACCAATACTTAGACTAAACAGCTAATTTAGCAGCACACCAAGATTGAGTTAAGCAACAGAACAAAGAAACAAACTTGGGACTTGTTGAGATTTCAAGCCCACTATATATATATTGCTGTTTATGACAAATATCATCACCATAAGATTATGATTATCTGTACAAATATGAATGACCTGACAAAGGAGACATTTCTCTCACGATGTCTACTAACTAAGGCAAACAGGAATCTTGGCACACTTGTCATTCTCCTGCTGACCTGGGTTTATCTTAAATAGAGGTGAAAACAAAACTTTGAAGTAGGTCATGTTAGAGGTTTTGAAAGATATTTTGGTATTTTGCTGATGTTCTCGGAATAAAGTGTGAAGGGGGGACAGGGAGAGCAACATTCTGGCTTCAACTTTGAAAGGAGTTGCAGCTCAGCATCATAAAGAGATTCATGGACACCATCAGATACCAGCAGCTGTATCTTCATCTATATGAATCAAGCCTGTGAGTCTCTGAAGGGTTTGAAAACAAGGGCCTCATCCGGGCATTCTCACATCCTAGCAGAACTGTGAACAGGCTTGAAAATTCATCAAGGAACTTACTGTGGGGATTCCACATATGGTTTCACCTCAGCTGGTCTTCAAATGTTCCATGGAATTAAACATGGAGAAAGTTCAGTTGTAATGACATCACCCTCAAGTTCTGGTCCATTATGAAGGCAAGTTATCAAATCTCACCATGAACAGAATGAGCTCACCAGCTCTCTGCCAACTACCCCTTTACCTCAGTAAGTTCACATCTGTTGAGGATCTATGAAGTTCTCAAAAGAAAATTGCTTCTTTAACAATGGCTGGCACCTTCACGACTCATGAGTGTGAACCTTGATATAGTTTCCATAGTAATCCCCTACATGCTGAAGAAGCAATAGTAGATGAAGGTACTTAGACCTCTCCATTAACCCAGGTAGTTATTGGTGTGAGATACAATGCCACTAAAAACACCAACAATAATGTCATGCCTTCTTCACTCTTACCTAGTGCTGTATAAACTTTATTTGAATAATCTTCTGTGAGTTTATGGGGAAGTTTTCAGGATTTCTTGATGATCCTTTACATATTGAATTTACATAAAAGTTACAAGGTCTGTCCTACCAACAGACAAATGACAAGTGTGTTGTTTAGTAAGGGCCATTGCTACTATGTGTAACTACTTAAATCCTTTATATCCATTGTGGGAGCTCTCCAGGCAGCTACATCATAGTATTTTTGTAACAAGTATTTCCAGATGATGTTTCAAGGTAATTCCCTGCTGTATGGCTTTGGTTTGAGGAACATGGGTCTCAGTTCCTTTGTAGAAAAAAAAAAAAAAAAAAAGAAAGAAAAAAAAGAAGCTGCTCTCCATAGTTGGAGCTACGAATAATAAAGAACTATCAGAAATCCAATATCTTCTGCTTCCTGCAAGCAGGCCTCGGACTTTCTGTTCTCGCCTGTTTCTGTGATTTCTTTTTACTTGTGTCTAAGACTAGTTAGTGTGGCTTGAATCTCATATCACGTCGAGGCAGGAAGCTTAGCCCTTTCCTTCCCCTACCCTGGGAGGCCCTCCCCCGAGGCTGGCAGCAGTCCATCTTTCCTAATCACTTACCTTTCATACAGATTTGCTATCTGGCCCGTACAAAGAGCTGGCCCTGCCCTCTCTCTGTAGCCAGAGATAAAAAGTAAGGTTTTCCTTGCACTTGGAAGAACTAGTACAAATGAAAAGCAGTTGGGTCTTCAGGAGAGGCCAAATTGGCAGGAATACAGGAAAAACTCTGATGCAGGATTGCAGGATGGTACATTTTTATTGTTTTTTAAAATAGTATATTAGAAAAATATTCTAATAGATCTCCTAAAAGGCCAAAGTAGAATGAAATCTCTTGTTCTCTGTGTGCAGGTAGACTTGGTTCTGCCGTCTCACGAAGGCTGCATTTGAATGGTTTCAATCCCAATGCTGTCATCTGGGGCAAGAAGGGAGATGAGGTCGTCAGAGACAGACGCTGTGACCCATGATTCCACCATGTCTCTCTGGAAATGCTTTTCACTCCTGTGTGTAAAAGAGCAAGGTTAGGTTAAAGTAGGTATAAGCTTAACTGCAAGGCGATAAAATGAGACTGGCACAGATATCACAGAGGCAGCTTTTCTCACTGATTCACACAAGCACTCTATTGGTCAAGGAAAGTAGCTGAGATGCCTGTTAATTAGTAGAGTCTTTACTCTGCAAAACCTCGAGGATGTTGATAGCATAGTCTCTAAAACAACTCTTCTGTTGCATAAGACTTTCTCCCATAGGTTCTGATATTTGAACTTTTTCCCCAACATATTTTTATTAATTATTTAGGAATTTCGGACAATGCACCCCAATCACACTTTCTTCCCCTTTCTCCCAGGTCCACCCTCCAACCCTTGTGCCACCCTCAAAAAATAAAATAAAATAATAAAACATAAAAAAATAAGTCCAGTTTGTGTTACACATCTACTCATCGGAGCATGGTCAAACTCCCAATGGCCAGCTCTTTAAAGAAAATGGAGTGTTCCACTCTCCAGCCCCCAACCCCCGTCCCCAGAAGCCATCAACTGTGAAGAGCTTCACTTCAGCATCTTCACCAGTTTTTATGTTTCTTTCTTTTCTTTCTTTTTCTTTTCCTTTTTTCTTTCTTTCTTTCTCTCTCTTTTTTTTTTTTTTTTTTTTTGGAGGGGGCGGCAAGGAAGTTGTCACAGAAGCATTCAATGTCTCTCCCCCATTACGAATCTGCAGCCATCACTAACACAACAAAAGAAGCTTCCTTGCCCCCATCAACCAGAGGCAGCTTGGGGCACAGACACCAACCTGGGGCCCCCCCGGCAGCAGCACAGATCACAGACATCAACATGGTTCTGGTTGCAACACGGATCTCGGACATCAACATGGTCCTTCAGTGGCAGCACAGACCACAGACATCTGCATGGCCCCCTGCAGCAGCATGGACCACGAAAGTCTTTCCAGCAGACTTCGTCCAGAAAATGAACCATTCTTCATCTTGGATATCTTGTAGTTGCTCAGAGGCAGTGTAGCGGGTAGGGCAGGACCTGTGCGAGCTCCAGGCTTGTGGTCTCCTCCTGCTAGCAGGGCAAGCAAGTGCCGCAGTGGCCCATTGTGCCAGTGGAGAGGCAGCAATGCCCTAGCAGCGAGGTGAGGCAGGCCCAGGGGTGGCCTGAGCCTCCCTGTGGCTGCCCCCATGTCTGTTGCCGCCATGTTGCATTTCTAGTTCCACTTTCTACCCAGCATACTGTCCCTTCCCGCCATGTTTTTCTTCAAGTTCCATGAAATCACTGTTTAAAAACATCTGTCCATAACACCTGCCTTTTTTTTTGTTGTTGTTCTAGAGATATTGTGCACTCTTCAGGTTCACCCTCTGCGTCTGTGTCTCCCCACAAAGCCTCTGTGTGTCTCTCGGGCTCTTTGGAGCAGTCCCAAGGCCCAAGGGGTGCTGGCTGCCACCGCCGTCTTGAATCTCCCACTATTTGAACTCTTGGTCCCCAGTTGGTGACACTCTTTGGGAAGCATTAGGAGGTGGACACTTGCTAGAGGAAGCATGTCTCTGGGGATGTCAGAGTAAAAAGCCTCCCTGGCTTCCAATTTGCTCTTTCTCTGCTTCTTGCTTGTGTTTTGAAAATGTGAGCACCCAGCTTCCTGCACCGGCCACCATGTCTGCCACTTGCTGCCATGCTTCTCCGCCACGATGGCAACTTATCCCTCTGGAACTGTGAACCTAAATAAACTCTTAGGATGCCCCGGTCATGATGTTTTATCACAGCAATAGAAAAGTAAATAATATAACATATAAGAAGATGGAATGAATATAAGAAGTAATAAGAAATATATCTGCTAAAGTAGTTCCCCACAGCTGAGATCTGTGGAAAATCAATGCAATACAGAAAAACCTGAGCTAACGTCAAAAATAGTGCGGTTTACAATACTACTGTACCTAGAAAGGTCTCTGTCTGTGAGAACAAAAGTTGCAGAGATGCTTGTTTGAACTAAAATTATTAACTGCAAAAAGTTTTGGTTGTAAATCGTCTCTTCATATTTGGAAGTGAAAGCCTGATACCAGAATTTACTTTTTTTTTTGAACTTCTTGAACTTAATGAGAAAACTACAAAAAGATTTTGGTTATGGATTTATCATATTTGGAAGGCTAGTATCAGAATTTATTATTTGAATTTTGAGACTTAAGAAATGAAATGCACAATAGAGATTTCATTGCAATGGGACAATTTCGAGTTTATAGTAATGACCTAGGAACTGTATGCTGGAACTGGGTTAAAAATGGAACTGTTTAAATGAAGAAATTTATTGTTTCTACCTTGACTCAAGATGCAGTTTTGTGTATGCATATATGCTGGTGATTCATGTATTGTTCTATTTATTGTTTCTACCTTGACTCAAGATGAGTTTTGGTGAACCTGAGCGGTGGCGCGGAGGTTAGGGGCGCCGCCTGCGGCCCCGGAGGTCCCGGGTTCGAGTCCCCTGATGCATGCATGCATTGGAAAAAAAAAAAAAAGATGCAGTTTTGTGTTTGCATATATGCTGGTGACTCATGTATTGTTCTATGTTAAAAATGCAAAAAATATATAAAAAAAAGAAAAAAAATAATATAACATCTATGCAGCATAACGTAGAATCCTATGTTGATCAGAGAGGCACATCTCCCACATCAGCAAGGGAAAATGGATCTTCCGCTGTTTGCTCTACTAAGAGACAACCAAACAACACTCCTTGTGGCACATAGCCCAAGAAATGCTGAATGGGTGACCCATCAAAACAACTTCAAGTATAGGGAAGGGGTAGACAAAGGCCTCTGATTTGTTCATTGATAAATTAGCAAATAGTAAATTCACCTTCAGCACTTCCCTTTCCCTACTTTGAAACTTCTTCGCTCTGTGACCCCTTCATAGTTCTCATCAGTGTCCCCACCCCAACCGTGTACCCCACAACTGCCCAGACTTTGCTTTTGTTGGAGGAAAATGTCAGTACTCCATGCCCCAGATAGTCCACTGTAGGAAATAATTCCGTGTAGCTGTGAACTAAATATCTAACAGAACCGTGTCAGAAAAAGGATTTATTTGGGCTCATAATTTCAGGGGCATTAGACCATCAAGGCAAGCAAGGCACAGTGGGCAGAGTTTATATCACCACACCCAGGAAGCAGAGAAGACGGCAGGAAGTGTCCAGGAATAAGAACTCACCCCTAACGACCTGCTTCCCCCACCTTGGCCCGCGTCCTAATGTCCTAACATTTCCAAACTTCCCAGCGTAGCCCAACTAGCTGGGAACTATGCTTTAACAAGTGAGGGTGTAGGGGATAATTCAAATTATAGCATCCTTCCCCTGTCCCCCAAAGGCTCTCATGATCTCCTCTCATAATGAACACAGCCTTAATGGTTCCTCTGTTGTTCAAAAGCTCAGATTCAAAGTCACTTCTAAGTCTCAAGGCAAACTATTACCTGTAAGCTCCTATAAAAAAAAATCCAAAATAAAATTACCCATGGCACAGAGGAAATGTTTCCATTTCAAACAGAAAGAGTGAGAGCCTGGTAAGGAGAGATGGGACCAAAGCAGGGCTGAAAACCAGCAAGGCAACCATCAAGTGCTACTGCTCTATGTGTGGCATGAAGGCCATGTAGTATCAGGGTTTGACCCTGAAAGAGATTGTACAGCCTCGTCTCTGATGGACTTGCCGTTTTCAGCACACACAGTCTCTCTCTGAAGCTGCCTCCACTCATTGCCTGTGGCAATGAATGACCCACATTGCTGACATCTCCAATCCTCTGGGGGTCTCCGCCACAACTTAGATTTCAACCTCACAGCTTTATACATTGTCTTCTTGGGGGTTACCTACAGGAATCCTAACTCTAGCAGAGTGCTGGGGTTCTCAGGCC